>JAJIYU010000017.1:0-114734 GCA_030144865.1 Tinospora cordifolia | reverse complement strand
ATTTTATTTGACATGTGTTCTCTCATACTTTTGTTAGGTTTTGTAATAAACTTCATACATTATATCATGTATTTTGTAGAGTTGATTTTGCAAAATCTAATGAAAGATTGATGTATTTTGTTTTTATCTTAGCGTGACATTTTTGTAGTTTTCTTTAATGTGTCATATCATGTATTTCATATGTTTAGAATTCACATTTTGCATTCACACATATTAGAAATTTAATTCTAATTTGCTTTTTATTATAAATGCCTCTTTTAGGAGAACACTACTTTTTAATACATTTAGGCTTAAAGATTCATTATTGAGGGTAAAAAAAACTCTTTAGTTATTTCTATCCCTAATTATGTTACTCAAGAAGGACTAAGAGAGGAAATGATTGGGCCTACTCTAATGCCTTAACTCTTTCATCACATTGTTACTCCTACATTATCAAAATATTATCATCTCATTTCATTCTCATTTTTCTTATTTTATTATAAGTAGCAAACCTTAGTTTTAGAAATTTATTCCAATCCTTGTGGTTCGACCTTGAGCCTCCCCAAGTTTATTATTACTTGTTGAATGTACTACATTATTTTTTCTAGTTACACTTATAATTTGTTGCATTATTTGCTTTATGTCTAGGGTCTATTTATGTTGCATATTTTTAATTCATTATCTAAAGAATGCATTTTTACATCTCTTTATCTATTTAAAGGTATGCACATAAAGTAAACAACAATTATGAATTGTGAAAGTTGCCAAAAAATGATTTAAAAACAGTCCATAAGATTTGAAATTTGTTCCAACGATTAAGTAATATTTGGTTTCTAAAAATAGCACGCAAGATGCATTATTTCGAATTTTAAAATCCAATAGCTGCTCAAAATATTCTGTTTCTAAAATTCAATAGTAGCTAATTCTATTTTTGAAATCTAATAGCTTCAATATGCAATATTTCACAATCATGTTATTTCCAAAATATTAGTATCACCAAACATGCCAATAAACCGAATCCCAACATAGATAATAGACCAAAAATTTGAATCTTCTTGAAAATTTTACATAAATAGAAACTTAATAAGCCAAGCTACTTTTATTTTAGTTTGATTAATATTACTTTGTTTGATTGGAGTGAAAACCTATGTGCAGTGGAATGAAATGCCATGCAATTAAACAAAATCACAAACTGGTTGAAACAAATATATAAAAATAAACATTAAAGCTAGAATGGTACAAAAAATATTTATATGGTTTAGTATATAACTTACTCTGTAGAGATGAAAATCAAATTTACTAACAAGAGAATAAGACAGGTTACAACCTATATAAGAGCGTTTGTACGGTGGCTTATAAAACTCAATATTTAACAAAACTTAGATGACTGGTAACCTTATCACTTATATTTTGTTTATGAAGACAAAATAATTATTTATTTATTTCTATGTAAGTAATTACAATCATGAGGCTGGGGTGAGAATTATTTATTATTTTTATGTAAGATACAAATTTATAAAAATAAATATTTTAATTTGTATCTTATTGTACTCTGTGGATTTAAAATTGTTCCAATAATGTTAAATATTTTGTCTCTTTATTTTTTTTTTTAATTAAGTGTCCGTGCACATTTTGTAGGGTTTTTATCCCAACATTTTGATTTTGGCGTCGCATGAATATTCTTTTATATATCATTTCACGATTCAACAGAGTCTATGATTATTCAAAACTATAAGTAAGATGCTATAGTTTGGATTGCAACTTTGACTCCATGCGTTTCTCTTCTCAGAAATCTAACTCAGCTCATCTGTGCCAAGACTCGTACAAAAGGCTCATGATTCCTAGACCCAGTGGCTCCAAAGCACCACGTGGTGGTTTCAGGGTCATCAGAACGTTAATTTTTATAATTTACTGCAAATCTTGAAGCTGGTGAGAAGAAGAAGAAGAAGAAGACGAAGTAGGAGAAAGAAGACCAAAGTTATTAGGCGGTGCGAGAGCCGAAGTCTTAAAAGGCATAAAGACAGGAAAGATCGCTTCAGCTTCATCATCAAACTGGAAGCGACTAATACTGCAGTATACTTACCAAAGTTATACTTTAGAGAGAGAACGTTAGAGAGAGAAAGCTAGGGAATAGGAATTTTTGTCTTGCCGTCGCGTACTTTGTATGATTTTTGCAGGTTCTGAAATATCACATGCCGCCCCTTCTCTGAGTCTGAGGACCCACCTTTGTGCTCTCTCTCTCACTCTCTGATCCGGTGCTCCCTGACGCATCGCCGGCTCATTGATCTCAGGCCGTTGATCCAGTTATGGCCATTAAAGAGCTTTTATTGGTTGTAGGCCCAGGGCCTTTTTCTCCTGATGGCAAGTGCTGAGTAATAGTCAACCGTACAGTCGAGAGAGTTGATGGAAAAACGCGCATCTCGGCGCACCCAACGGCTCTTAACATCCCCATTCAACGTGCGACTGTCTAGATTTTAGTGTGATGGGACGTGAGAAAGCAACTTCTCCGTTTTATTCAATGCGTTGCCTTTTTTTTTGTTTTTTTTTCAAGATCTCTCATTTTCTCTCCTTTTTTTTCCCCACTTGTTTATCCTTCCTGAATTACGAATTTAATTTGCCAATTTTGTCTTTATATATATATATATATATATATTTTGTTTTTTTTTCGTTATTACTAAAAAGATTTAAGCTAATTTTTGCTTTCAAGTTCAAGCTCCTAATTAAATACATCAGCATATATTTCCTTAAAATCAATTATATCATAAATTTGAATTAAACTATATGAAGAGCTTGAAAATGTTTATAATGTAAAGTAATTCCTATACCTTTGAAAATAGAGAAAAACCCTTGCATATACATCCAAAAAATTATATTAATGTGGTCATTGATAAAACAAAATCATCAACATAGATATAAGAAAAAGCTTAGTTATATGAAGTTGAGAGGAGAAGAATTTGCTTAATTAATTTAATATTATATGTCATTTTCAAATTGATAGTAATTTAAAACACTAATTTGTTAAGCAGTGCATTTTTTGTTGACTTCATTGACTTAAAAATATTTATACTATTGTATTTATCATTTATAAATAGTTTGTTTTTTCATAAAAAGCAGTGCATTTCATAATATATAGCTACACTCTTCTGCTCTGTTGGATATTTTTTATTTTTTGTTTGCAGATGATTGTAATATTCTATTCTTGCAGCCCTAGTAGTTAATTTGTTCTGAATAAAAAAAAAGAGCCGTATTTAATTTATTAAATAGGAGTTCCGCCCCTAAAGGATTTAAGAAGAATTGAACTATACCAATCTCAACCTTATAATAAAAAGTTGCTTCCAAAGTCGAGCCCAAATAGCATTTTTCCATTTTCAATATAAACAGTAACTTAATTATTATTATTTTTTTCATGCCGAATTTATTAGCACATGAAACGAATTTTCTACTTTGATATATAGATGTTGCAATCAATCATAAACTCATGGGATAATTAAAAGGAAAAAATTATCTTCCCTTCATTGCCTACTTTAATTTGCACCACTTTGTGTGATAATTCTATGGTCTTCCCATTTGATACATATTATAACTTTCTCCCTTTGATGCTTACAGAAAATAATAATTGACACCAAACACTTCATTTTTATTTCATAGAAAATGATGATTGCATCTTTATTTGTAACTAACAACCAGTACTCCCAAAAAAGCTCAGCCTTCGTGTTCTTCTAATTAATTATTTTCTTAGTGAATTATCATAGTAGTCATACGTAAAAATGTTAAAAGTTAATTAGAACTGCGATTAATTAATAATAAATCATCTCAATTAGAAAATCATTTATTCTACAAGCACCAGCAACTACGTACCTTTATGTCAATAATATTGTAACCATACGTACTCTATAATTCAAGAACTAATGCAGATAAGTATAGCTAAGTCTTCTATGTAATCAAGCAACTGTTGCCATGCAGATCACATGAAAATGCAACTAATTAGTTTGCTTCTTAATTATTATAATAATTATTATTATCCTTTATCATTAATTACTATACATGGGTTAGCTCTTTTTATATATACATATAAAGGACAAGTAAAAAAGGACTCTCTCATCAGAGGAAGGGACAAACTTTCATGGGTCCCCTTGGCCTCCAATGGGTCTACCATGTGGCAACAAAATAAGGCTTAATTTAAACGAATCAGATAATATATAATTTCTCAATCTCCTAGAATGGATTGCACACCCTCTCCTCTTGGAAATTGTTCTAAGTACAAACTACCCAACTCGAGATATTCTTGTGTCACCTTCCTTTTCCCAACCCTGTTTCACTTGATCACACTATTTATTATAATCAACACTTCAATCAAAGTATAAATATATACTATAATTTTCAATTCTTTGTGTGCTAGCTATATGTGTATATGTACACTCTTTAATTTTATTGAATTCAATTAAACAGAACCACATCCATGGAAGGCTATTCCCGTGCACAAAGCTCTCGTTGATCAAGAAGACAATGATGAAGAGATTTATTGTAAATACGTACGTACAACCTTAAAATTGTTCCTGCAACTCAAACTATGATTAACAAGTCACACGCAATATGTACGGTAATTAACAATTGTTACCGCTTTTGCGAGGCTTGTTCTCAGTAACTGTGTATTGAAGAGGTAGAGTTTTAAATTTTAAACTTGTGAAAGTTAGCATAAGTAAACTAGAGTCGTTGTATGGCCTCTGTATGAGGAAAGATACTGGTCCTGAGAACACTTCTGAAACTCTTCTGTGACTAGGGCTCCTGATTCTGAGAGAAAAGAGATGAGATGGAGACACAGTATTCACTCTTGAGAGAGACGAGAGAGTTAGAACCGTGGCACTGAAAACCATGCTGTTTCATAAGCATTTAAATTAAAAACAGCAGAACACGAGTCATGAAAAGGACTACTTGAAATCAGAAAACACCACACACAGACACATATTCATTCATATAAATATACATACATATATACCCCTTCTCTCTCTTCTATTTCTTACTGATAGATCTCTCCAAAACTTTGTACTGATATACTTTAAATTCAGCCTGTAACTTTGCACAGTACCCTCTTTTAATGCTCTTCCTATTCTTCTTTTCTCGTCCTACATGCACAGAGAGTCCTCAAATAGTCCAAGGTTAAAATCTTATATAAGATTGAAAAACAAAGGAAAGAAATCCGATCCACAAGTACCATTAACATAAAATTACAGGTAAATGAAAACTAAAGGAGAAAAATAAAAGCTTACAATCATTTTGGTGCATATCATGACCTCTCCTTTACCTTGGAAGAAGAAATTCAAAAAAAAAAAAAAACAAAAAAAAACAAAAAACAAAAAAATTTCGAGGCAAAGAAACACAACTTCTTCTCAAGTTACAACATGATAATCATCATGATCAAAAGAGAATACTTACAAGAAAATTAATGCCCACTTGAAAAGTCACTGATCATACATGACAATTAAGATAACAAGAGAAGGATGATCATGATAGTCATCAGCTACGTTTTGGTGATTTTAGGGTTTATAACTTGATGATTTGTTCGATTATCGTTCTCTCCTTGCCCTTCTGTTGTTGCAGACGACATGTAACTCACAACAAGGGAATTCTCATCTGGAGGTGTTGATGAAGCCGTCGCTTGAAACTGTTGCTTACAAGCATGACATGTAATTTGCAGAATAGTAGAGTTAATTTGCTTTGTTGCATGATCTTTAAGCATTTGGGCTTTATCGAGTTCAGCTTGCGCTTGTTGCCTGATTCTCTTTGCATTTGCAAATTCTTGTTCAGCTAATTCAATCTGCCTTTTAGCTTGTTGTCTGGCCTCTTCAGCAAAAGCCTTTTCGGCCATAGCCAGTCTTAGCTGCCCTTGAGCTTGTTCTTTCAGCCTTGAAGCTGCCAAAGCTTGCTCTTCAATAATATTGTTCTTGTCTCCAGATAGGGTTCTCCCTATATTAATAACACTATCCTTGTTTGAATTGCCGTGGCTGCTTCGAATAATCTCGTTATTCTTCTCTCCTTGGTCGCAAGACCCAATTGAGAGTTGCAATTGGGTGGCTTGATTTTCGTCTGAATTGAGCGAAACCGAGGTGTTTGAGAGAGGATTTGAAGAGGGTAAGAGCTGAAGCTCCAGATTATGATGATGTTGATCGGTAATAGAAGGATTATTACTGCTATTATTACTGGGCTTTCCAAGCCTTATTCCCGACCATGGAGCTGTACTGAAATTTGTGTCGCTTGAAGGGCTAGGGCTTGAAGCTGTTCGAGACAAGCAGGCTGGTTGAAGTGTCTGTAATTCTGATCTTAAACGCCCGGCATTGCAAGCGTCTTGGTGCTCTATGAAGCTCTCAACTCTGAAAATTTTCAAAACAAGGGACGAATATAAGGTGATCGTCTTTTTAGTAATTAGTTGAAATCATGAACATGTAAATATGTGTAATATCTCGCGAAAAAAATTGCGTAATATAAGTTTTAAGAGAATATGTAAGACGAAGAAAAGAAGGAGATGTGTGGGGAACAGTAGGGCATAAAGAAGATAGATCATGTTGATCATGCATATTACTGTTGTACCGTGAAGATCAAAGTGCATATATATATCTATATATATATATATATATATGGGTTTATTTAATTTTTTATTAATAAATAAAACGAATTCATATAGGAAGAGGCTAGTGAGAGAAAGTACAACAATATAAAAAAGATAAGTAAATAAAACTCAACTTCAGTACCAGTGACTCGTTTAAAAAAGAAGAAGAAGATTTGGGGTTTCGCTTGATCAAGGAAACTAATAAAAACCAGCTTACAGAAAAAAGGAAAAAAAAAAAAAAAAGAAAGAAACTAACGAAACGAAAACTGATCCTTTGGAATTGTGCCTCGGACTAGAAACCCAAAGAGAAATAGTGATGATTAAAGCCACGATCTTTATGATCTCGTGCTTTGTTAAATGGGTTTTTAATAAGAAAAAAAAACCAAGAATGAAATTATATACTTGAGATGGAAATTAATAAATTATATCAAAACAGCTTGAATTTTGATGAGAAAAGAATTTCTGGGCTTCAAAAGTTGTGTTGCTAGAGCACTGAAATAATCTTATTCAATGTATAAGATACCGAGATATAGAAGAACAAAATTGCAGAAATCAAGGAGAAAGTTAATTAATTAATTAAAGCTAATTAGAAGCAAATTGGGGAAGAAGAAGAAGAAGAAAGAGAGAGAGATATAGATAGATGGATAGATAGACCTGGAGAAAACGCGGCCACAATCGCAAGAATGGCCTCTGGTGCCGCAGGTTTTAAGATGAGCTTTATAATCAGATTGAACTGCATATCCTTTAGAACATTTCTCACAAACCCACTGTTTATGGTTGCTGTGTTTTCTTCTAAAATGCTTTTTAATACCCACAAGATCACCAAGAGCATGACAAGGATCATGGTGCAAGCAACTTGGTTCAGGACACACGAAAACTCGTTTTCTAACTTCTGGAGTTTCCCTCTTAAGCAACTTCCATGGCACCTTATGCCGCCTCCTGTGCATCTGAAGATTTTGATCTCTTTGGAACCCTTGATTGCATATTTCACATACATACCGATCAGATTCCAATAACGTCTTCGGTGATAGAGAAACCACCTCCGCATCAGGATCTAAAATCAACCAAAAATTTAAGTAAAATAAAAAAAAATACAGAAATGCTATTAAAACGAAAATGGTGGGGGAATTGAATTGCACCAAAATGAATGAATTATATACCAAAAAAAATTAATCTAAAAAATTCGCCCAGCTAGTTAGCTGAATATATACCTGGAGTTCCGGCCGGCCTTCTCTTTCTTTTACTGTTACTTCCATTTTCTAAACAAGTAAAAGTTTGATCAGAGGGAGCAGTGGAGGAAGTACTGGTGTTGCCCAACATGAGCAAACTAATATATGTATGTATCAAAAGCTAGAAATTTAATAAGATAGATCTTCTTCTCTTCATCTTTCTCAACAAGATCGCTTATCTTGCTCCTTTATAATTTCAATCCAACGAAACAAGTAAAGGGTGTAGAAGAAGAAGAAGAAGAAGAAGAAGAAGAAGGAGAAGGAGGAGGGAAGGGAGAGAAGCAAGCTGGGTTGGAGATTATTAATTGATAGAGAAGTAGCGAGATACAGCTAGAAGAAGATGAACATGAGGAGGAGGAAAAAAAAAAGGTATTTCTTTCGGCAATCAGCTTTCTTTCAGCTTTAAGTTATCAGCTTTTATTTCAGCTTTCTTTCTTTCTTTCTTCTCTCCTCTTCCCATCATCCAAGTCCTAAGTCCTAATAACCTTGATCAGGTATTTGCCGTAGTGCGTGAGTCTCCCCCTTAATAACCCCTTGCAACAACAGTGTAGGGTCTGACCCAATCACACTGCTTCAAACTTGAGCCCCACCATTGCCCATTTGAGACACATCACCAAGAAATTTAACTATAATGCCAAAACAAAATTAATTACCACCAAATTACAAAAAAAAAATCTTTAAACACTGAGTCCTAAAACGGTAATCTAAAGAAAAATATATTAAAAAATGCCCAAAATTACCATGTAATATATCAATATCAGAATAGTTATGTATATAATTTTTAGTTTGCCAAAAAAAAAAAAAAAACATTTCTCCAGTTTAAAAGAGAGTCAAAAGTGTTGTAAATAAATGCATATTCAATTATCTGCATGCATAAATAAATGGCCAAACCAAAAGCCACGTGGCTTATCACCTTTCTTAGAATATTTTGACATGTTTAATTTTTGTATGTAAAGTATATATGAAAATATATATGCAAAAAAAAAAAAAAAAAGAGAGAAGAAGAAGAAGAAGAAATAATGAGTGTAGTAGCTCTCTATCCCTTGTTGGCTTTGTTGGGACACTGTAAAGTTGGGAGGGGGAGTGGAGTACTACTCGTATTGCTACTTGCTAATGACCATACGGGCAAGCTTGTGATATATAAATTGGGTTGGAAGCAACTTTTTAAAAAAGGTGAAGTTGTGGACGTTTGGTCATTTTCAAGGGCGATATGGTCAATCTATGTTTGTTTTGTTTCTTAAATCCCCCTACTTATTGCAAAATCTCTTGTTTCAGAAAACGGTAAGTAATAGAAATTTTAAATGAGTTAGTAAAAAGAAAATAATAAGTAAATAAATAAATATATGTATACAGATTATAAAAAGAGAGAGCCATTTTAAAGGTGACGTTTGGTTTTATTTTGTTCATTTTTAACCAGCTGTACCTTACCATTATTATTACATTTTTACCGTTGGCCACTCCTCTCTTAAAGACCGATAGCTTCAGGAAAAATTATTAAATGTTTATCAAAATTTCCAAATGCAAGAGAATTACTCTTAGCTCGAGGGAGGAGGTTACCTTTCTGATATTGAAAAACCTATCACCACAAATAAAGATAAAAAAAAAAAAAAAAAAAGATGGGGAATGAATGGTATGTTTTTTGAAATATAATTTCTTTTGGGTAATTCTGTATGAGATCAAAGATCTAAATTAGTGGTAAATCGAGTGGTCTTGGGTTGGGGGAGCATGTTTGTTATGTGGGTGCGTGGAGCACTATAGCAATAACTCTGATCAAAGATAAAGAATCTAAGAAAAGACCTACAACGCCGTGTTTGGTGGCTGCCGGGTTCGAAAAGTGGTGGACCCTTCTGAAACCCAAACCATAATTCCTCCACCTCATCGCCTTCTCCTTTCCAAAGATTAAAAAAGAAATAACAATTTAAATGAATGCCCACCGGTGAAAGAGTACTGCTACTCCTCGTTAATCAATTAATTTAAGAGTTGAAAAGAAGAAGAAACACAGAAAGTAACAATGAGATTAGTGCTTTAATAAGTAATTAGGAGATATAATTAATGCAACAGATCGATACGCCAAACATACATTTACTTGTTTAATTTATAATGTGTGACAAAGTGAGAGAAAGAGAGAAAGCAAAGCCCTTTTGTTTGTCTTGTCAGTTTAATAATAATAATCCAAGGGAAAAAAAAAAGATAGTGTAAGATCACTCACTCATCTAAGTTTCTTTTCTTTCTTCTTAGTTAATTAATTCCTTAATTAAAATATAATTAGTGTGTTGGAGCGAATGGGAAGATGATGGGAGAAGGATTCTCAACACATGCAAGCATCAGAACAGAATGTCTTTGGCAATCATCCTTCTCAATTAGCCTTTCTTGATCCCGAATCTAATTAATTATCACCATTTTTTAAACTAATTAAACTTATATACTAATCTAAACAATTAATTAAGATCATGCAGCTCTCTTTCCTAATATATATATTTATGTCTGTCTAGTTCTTTCTATGCCTAACTTATTCACTCTTGATCTCATTATTATATTTGTGTATATATATAATAAGAGAGAAAGGAACCAAAGGCATGCACCAGGAGGAAATCTTGTCATATGGGCATGTCTTTATTGTGTAGGGAAAGCAATACTCATGGTGGTGACATCAATTAAGTTGGGTGTGCTATAATACAAAGGTGGTGCTATTGGGTGTGTATGGAACTGATCACTACTACTTCTTGGAGTAGATATATACTAAGAGGAGTACATTATTAAATCAGACAGAGAAATCAGTAATGTTGTTGATGAGTATCTATGTCTCTCAATAATTTCTCTGAGGAAGAGGATGTAATGGTGACCTGCATGCCTCTCATACTGTCACCTGATGCTTTTGTCTGGTTTGCATTTGTTTGTGTTCAAAGCGACTGTTTGGTTGGGTGGGTTAAACCTAGCTAGCTAGCTAATTTATTCCTTAATAAATTAAAAAAATAAAAGAAAAATAGTGAAGCCAGTTATCTAGCTTGCTAGCTAGCTACAATTCTATAATATTAGAAATGAATTGATGATCCAAGGGGGGCAGAGGAGCTACTTCTTCACTTCTTCTTGTATTTACATATATTTTTGTTTTTCCTTTTTTCTTTTCTTTGTCTTGGTGAATGATCTTTATTTATCTTTTTGTTGGGTTTTGAAAGTAAGAAAGAAAAAAAGAAGAAGCTGACAACATGTGTGATGGGTGGGTGTCTGACTCTGAAAAGCCAAAGACCCCTCCCTTAAGAAAAACAAAAAAATAAAATTAAAGGGAAAGGAAAAAAATTAAAAAGATAGGATAGAAAGAGTGCAAAAAAGCTTTCTTGATACCCTGATCTCCTAAAAAGACAGTAAGTACACCTCTTCTTGCCTTCTCTATTGCCACAAATACCCATTTTAGAATCCAATTCAAAGCAACAGTAGCTCTCTCTCTCTCTCTCTCTCTCTCTCTCTAGGTCCTGACTCCCATGTAAAAGTTTGAATGTATAGTAAATTAATTAAGGTCCCACCTACTATATGTGCATTATATTAATAAGTATATCCTATAAGCGGTTAAGAACCATATTATATTACAAAATCTATATTGAATGTGACTTGTCATAATCAGCATCGTTCTTCAATTACAATCACTCCAAGAGAATTTTTTGCATGGAAATTTTTTTGAGAATGTGTTTCATTTGGAGAAAAAAAAAAAAAAAATAGGACCAAAGCATTATTGATTTTAAAAGAAGCTTCTGTGGGGAAAACTAGTCATTCTACAGCTTAAAAGATGCATAAGGGTGGAAGAAAAAAAAAAGCTGGAAAAGAGCAAAGATGTGGATGGTAGAAAAATAATAAGAGGGCCTCTTGGCCGTGAAAGGTGCCCATGCAAACCTTCACATGGTTCCACTACTTATACAAAACATCTTTCCATGCCATTTTTTTTTTTTTTTTAATTTGGATACTCCCTTTTCTTGTATCGTAATATATATTAGCCATATTGCAGACATGCCCAATCAATTAATTATAAGAACGTAACATACACACACCCATCAAGAAGAGTCTGTCTAGTATATGTACGTATATCGTCATATATATGAATTTTATTTCAACTAAAAAAATTTTCAAAACATAGTACAGTAAAGTATTTGAAGAAGTACCCATTTGAAAGACAACAGGTGTTTGGAAAATTGTCGTATAACTAGTGATACATTTCCTCAAATTATATAGAAGAAAAATATATATGTATAATCCATGAACATGGATACAATTAGTATGGCATCCGATACATATAACAATCAAATGTATACAATACATGCATCTCGTACAAAGATAATAAAAACAATCACTACTTCATGTTTATAAAACATACAAAAAGCAAATGGAATCTTCATTATGCCTTCATACACTGCATTTTTCTCTATGTATACATCCAATTAATTAAGAAAAGACATTGTACGTAATTGTGACATTAACAAAATTCCCCTATATGTTTTAAAAAAAGTTCTCTGTCCTGAAGAAAATGAAACAAGCTAGGTATTCGAAATTATTACTGAATTTAAAACACATGTCAAACAATTAATTGGGATAATTAAATTTTGTGTTTAGCTTATCGATCTTGTTGTTGAGTATATGTTTCTACATCTATATCGATTTCAATTATTTTTGGAAGAATTCTAACTAACATTTAGTTAGGTTTTTTAAATTCTTTTTCTTTTCATTAAATCATCAGTTCTTTAGATAATCTCATCTTGAAATGCCTCTCTATTCATATGACAAATAAATTCAATGGCAATGATGAGCTTAGGGATGAAATCTTAATAAATATGTTCATGTTTGAATTCAGGGTAAAATGTTTAAATCTAGTGAGGTTATTAAGGATTTATCTACTATCAATAATATTAACTCAATTATCTTTTATTGTGTAAATGAACCGAAAGCCACAATTTTTATGAGGATTTTTAGAAACTATAAGATTTTCTAGCTTCATGTCAATTCTATAAAAATAAAAATCAAAGAAAATATTATAAAATAAATTGACGTTCTTTTCAAAAAGGCCAATCCTTGATGTGATTTAAAGCCTCAAGGCATAACATATCATATGTGAAGTGATGCATTTAACGTGGTAAACTATTTAGTCAATTAAGTTATTAGACTTGCTTGTGTGAAATGATTAAATTTATAGTATTATGGTTAAAAAAAATTAAAGCTTTTAGTAATCTTCTAGTTAATTTACGTTATTCATAAAGTCACAAGTTTTAAATCACATTGTGCTACTTTTATTACAAGTTCCTAGATTATATAGAAGAAATTGGAGAGAAGAGTGCTCATATGGTAAGAGAAGAAGAAAAATATGTCAAGGCAATGGGAATAATGCTAAGGTAAGCAAATAATTTAAGCATTTTGGATATATCAAATTGAAGCCAGTTATGATGATGGCAGCGTTATAGAGCGTGTTGTACAATCACATATTGAGGCTAAACATGAGATTAAGGTGAAGAGACCTCTTAAGGTGAAGAGACCTCTTAGGGAGATCAATAGGGTTGACCAAAAGATTCTTGAAGGTATTATTGACACTCATTAATTTCCTGATATGAATTTTGATTTTCATGGTGATTAGAATGATCCAATAGAGAAGATGATGAGCAGTTTTGATGGAGGTGTTGATAGATATGCAACTAAACAAGGGGGAGGAGAGACATGAGAAGGAGACACTTGCAGGGGAAGATGATGAGAGATCGGAAGAAGACAAACATGATGAGGAGAGCAGAAGAGGTGAGACATGATGAGAAAAATTAAGAGGAGGAGAGGTAGGAGGAGAAATAGTGAGAGGTAGGGGAGGGGAGACAAGGAGAGGAAGAGAAGGAAAGATATTAGGAAGATTCCTTTGTTGACAATGATAATGACATTGAAGGAGATAGTGATTATCAAATTGTCTTATTCGAGCAATCGAATATTACACGTAAAAGTAAGCCCTAGAGATGGAGACGCTTCAAGTAGAGGTTGGGTTGCCATTGATGAGCTAGAGGATTATAAATTTGATTATGTTGAATTTGATGAGATTGATATTGATAATGATTATGATCATATATATAAGGAGATATGCCTTTAGTTTCATGAGAACAGAGACTTGGACAATCCTCACTTGGTCATTGGTATGAAGTCTCTTTCTTTGAATATCAATTCAAATTGACATATAAACATTGATCTACAATAAATAGGTGAGAGGTGCAGTTCCCAACAGATGAAAAAAAAATGCACCTATAAGTTTTTAAAGAAAATATGTACATTCAAATTGCATGTTTCTCTTGTGGCTGAAGGTGACCTCCCTATCCAAATAAAGTTAGCCAATCTAGATTATACATGTAGAAAAGTGTTCAAGAATTTTTTTCTTGACTTTTAAATACCTAGCCAAGGAATATTTAAACTAATTTATGGTAGACCCATTATGGCAGTTACTGGCTTTATAAAAAGAGTGAGTGTGGCTTAAGGCTGAGTTGAGAGAATGAAGGGTAGGAGATGGTGATGAGAAAGTCCAGTACCACAAGCAATGCTTCTATGCCCTCAATCTCCAAAAGACCAACCCTAATTCAATAGTGAAGATACGACAAGATGCAGATGTTTTCAAGGGGACTTACACATAATTGGCCCCTTTGAGAGAAGCTTTTAATTTAGGATGTAGGCCTTTTATTTTAATGAATGGTTGTTGGTTGAAGGAGTTGTACACATGATACTTGCTTTCTATGATTGAGATAAATGATAACAATTGCAAATTCCCTATAGCTTATGCATGCAATGGATATCGACAGTAGAGTAACATGGAAATGATTGTTCGAGTTGTTTTAGGATAATCTTGAGATAGAGAAAACCTTTTCGTGGCTTTTATGTCAAATAGACAAAAGTTGAGACATTAACCCCTGAGAGATGTTCTCTTTTAGTTATTTTACTCTTCTAACATGTTAAACTAGATTTGATAATAGATCGTGGTAACTGTTAACGCAACATTGTGTACATTCAATGACTATAGATGCAACATATGCTTAGTTTAGTGACTTCAGTGTTTCATGTGCTAAAGTTTAGTGATTATGAGTTGGTTTAAATATGTGTATATTGAAGTTTAGTGAAATGCATTTTAATGTTGTTCTACTTGACATAAAAGGGCTAGTTGATTTTGCACAAGAAATTTTTTATAGTGTTTAACATATAAGTTGTGTGAGGCACATATACACAAATTTCAGGGATAGATTTGGAAGGAAAGACATGTAAGGACTTCTTGTGAAATGTTGCCAGCTCATCCTTCCCCAAGGAATTAAATTTTTGGTTAAGTAAGCTTGAAAATTTATATATAGAAGCAAGAGATAGTGGGTGAATGACAACCCCTTTGAGACATGGACAAAAGTACGTTTCAAAACAACATGCAAATGTGACATATTATTGAATAACTTATGTGAGTGTTTCAATAGGTATATTCCTGATACAAGGGATGCAGCAATCATCACTATGCTCAAGATTATCAAAACAAAATTTATGTGTAGGTTGAAGAATAAGAAATACCAAATGAATAAATTCATTTAAAAGAGAACAAGCAAAATATGGTCAAGGATTTAAAAAAAAAAACTTAACAAGTTGAAAACGTCAATTAATTAATTTCCTAACTACTCCACTGTGGTGGACCTAAAGTTATTTTTTTGGGTCACAGGAACACATATGTGGTGGATATAATTGAGAGAACATGCACTTGTAGAAGATGGCAACTCTTGACATATCATGTGGGCATGGGATTTCAACCACTATTGGCAACAATGAGACACTACAACACTACATTCTTAATTTTAACCATGTGAGGACATTCATGAATATATATGCTCATTATATTAATCTAACAAAATGTAATGAAATGTGGCCCAAGCTTGCAGAAGATGTCTTTCCCATTCAACCACTTATTAAGGTTTAAAAGAGGAGGGGAATAAACACAACAAAGAGATGAAAGGAGCCAAAAGAGTTCAAGAATACTACCTCCTAGAAAAAGATTTTAAGGAAATTAAGTGGTGTAAAAATGACATATAAAGAATGTTGTAATACCCCAGTTCTCGGTCCTTCGTTTATGTCAAGTTAGTCAAGCATAAAGAGACGCCCATTAAATGTCGACACACATGCCATCTATTGAGAACCGAGACGTTACTTTTCTCATATTTAATGCTCATTAAATATCTTCTGAACATACCGGATCTCATACAAATAATTCATCAATCTCTTAAACATACCAAGAGGCATCAATAGGAGATAAAAAAATAATAAATCTCATCAAAACTCATGGATTAAACTGAATAAAACTAGACATAGAGTGTTCACATGATGGTCTGAAAATAGGCTCATGTGGCCCAATACCAACTCCTAAAAACATTAAGACAAGACCAATAAAAACGGGACATCTGCCCAGTTCGACTAATATTCATAAACAAAAATGAAAGAAATCAGATCATAACCTCCCAGTAAAGTGTGTGAATATTAAAACAACACCCAGCCATACTGTAACTTGAAATGTCTCAAAGATCACTTGAAATGAAAATGTTGGGGTGAACTCGAGAGCCTAGTGAATCTTACACAGTACATCAATAGTATTATTTAAATCAAATACAGAACATGCAAACACTTATCATACATTAGACATTTTAAACATTAAGTTATCAACAGACGTTAATTGGACCAAAGGATCTAACCCTGGTGTTCTCTCATCATTATCATGTCAGAGAAGACGAGAAAAATGCACTATATACCAGATTCCATTGGGATAGGGGCACACCCGTCACCCAACCTAGGAACTAAGGTCACACTCATTGCTCCATCATCATAAAACTAGGATCACACTTATAGTTCTATCACCAGAAACTAGGGACAACCCATCATTCCTTATCGTGAGAACACCCGCAGTGATCCCTCATGGACCACTGCGATGGTGCGTGGTTCAATTCTTAATTTATCTTTATTTGAGCATCAATGAACATCTCATAATTAGCATAGTTATTGTTTCATCATGTATAATACATCATTGTACAACGACGTAATCATACTGATTATTTCATAGAAACATAAATAAAGCAATAATCACCTCATGTTATAAAACGTTGTAAACATATAACTCATGTTATTCTAGCATTCATGCATATAAAACAACATCCTAACATGTTTTTAAGCATTCAAGAAATATAAACACATCACATGTTTAGTATTAAAATTCAAATAATACTAAAGAGCAAGGTAATCACGTCCACCTATTGCTATGTTCCACTTGTTCTAATCCTCGTTCCGATGATTCGAACCCTCAACCTATAATGGTTTGATGTCATAATTCAGTACTCTTAAACCATGATTCAATGTCCACTTAATTTAATTAGTAATTGGTGTGCATCTAAGTAATATCCAACGCGTAATATCATATTCTTCTTTTCTGTACCGCGTTAAAGAATGGTACTATTGCAGTCACTCGGGTCAGTGCATAAAACTTGAAAAACAAGGTTTGGACCAAAATCGGCGACATGCGTTACTACGGTAACCAGGGAGGTTTTCTATTTTGATTTGTACTACAACATTCAGATACCACGATAACTAGAGAGTGTTTCACGTGGATAGTGCATAACCGCGGTAGTCAGGGGATTTTTCAAAAATGTTACACTCACATGTGCAAATTCTCGCTCGTGGTCCCCTCGTGTGTTTTACACTACAATACACTAATATTATCCTTAAAGTATACACCATATTTGAATAAAAAATGTTATACCTTGTGTGGCTCATCTTCCCCCTTCATTCTCTTTTAAAACCAAATTTCAACCCTCAATCATCTGTGTTTCAAGGAAAACATGCAAACACTTAGGAAACATAGATATATGACAAAAAACTGTGATTTCAAGCGAGGTTCAACAATTTACCTATGCATAAACATTTTCAAATAGCACCTCTACTGATTTTCTTTCTTGTTGGGGTTGTTCTTCACGAATCTAAGCTTGAAAAACTAGTAGAGAAAGGTATGAATAGATTAGGAACACTTTAGAAGACCTTTGGGAAGAAAAGGGTCGGTTTATGGTGGCTAGGTAGTTTTCTACGCGACTATGTATTTGAACGACTGAGAATTAGGGTTTTTGCGAGCAAATTACATATAAATATAATTTTTTATTTCATATTACGACGGTAATGCCTTAATTGTTGCGGTAATCACATGATTAACGCCTCAAAATTAGGATTTTCGACACATTACTGGGTGAGCTACCTCGATAACTAGAATGCATTGATTTTTAGTTTTGTATAGCATTACCGCGATAACGATTTCCATTACCGTGGTAACAATTTCTATTACCATGGTAATTAGAGCGATGTCATTTTTATGCATTTCTGGTTTTTTCGAGTATTACTATCGTAAACCAATTTATTACCACAGTAATCAAAGCATTTTGTTATTTTTGTGTCTCATGATATTTTTTTTTTGAATTTTTCATTATTTTTTACAATTATCTCAAGTTAATTTCCACTAGTATTTCATGACTGTACAACATTTATAATTTTTTAAATTATTTATTTAATTTATTTTTTTACATTTAAAATACTTAAGATTTTATAATTCGTTTATTAACTTTTGGGGTATTACAAATGTAATGCTAAAAGCAGAACAGACTATTTTACACAAAGGGGCATAATTAGGTTCAATGCCATAAACATAATTTCTATACTTCTATTTCATTTAGTACTTCTCTAATAAAATCATTCGCTTCATTTTAGGGAAAGAGAATGTGAAATGAAGATGTTCAAGAAACAAAAGCAATGATGATAGAGTAGTCATAGCAACTGCAACATCATCTTGACCATTGGTTTTGCCCAAACCATTTATCTCAGCCCAACCATCGAACGTAGCATAATCATTAGTATCTATACAGCCATTCCTGCTTGGCAGACCCACAACTAGATATGTTGCAGCCTAACCATTCTCACATGGCAAACCAACAACTAGGTCTATTATAGCTCAGCCATCCCCTCTTGTTGGAATAACGAACTCTGTTGTATCCTAATCATCTTTTGGCACATCTAAAGCAACACCACAATGATGTTCTACTACTTCAAGGTCCACAGTGAAAAAAAAGGAGTAGAAGAAGGGTCACTTGATCCATCTCCATTTTTTTTCTTCTCTATCATTGATGTTTGCTTTCTCTTGTCATTTATGCAATGTGTACGTCTCAAAGTTAAATCTCTCATGTAAGTATATATGGTGACAAACTTCAATTTCTCATATCTCATATAAGCATGCATCATGTTCCAAACTTTATTAATGACTTGTAATTATATATACCTTTATTCTCTCTATATTTTCTATTTTGGCCAATTTTCTTAGTACATGAAAGTACCTTTTTGATTCAGGATATTTTGACCATTGATAAAACACTCAATAAAGTTTAGTGATTGTATTATAATAGTTTACTGCCTGTCGTGCAAATTTTTAATAGTTTAGTGACCATAGGTGATAGATCATATAGTATAATTACCATGAGTGCGACGTCTTTTATGCAAACACACCCATGGCATTCGCTCTAGTTAGTAATTATTTTCTTTATACAACTTTTAGTGGAAATGTAAAAGAAATGTAAAACACTCTCTAGAAATGTAATACAAAACCACAATGTGCATTTATGAAGTAAAACAAATACAATACACAATTGCACTTGCATGGTTATTACTGGTTAGCTTAATGGAAAAACAAATGAAAAAAAATAAAAATTACAACCCCCTTTACAAAAAGATTCAATATAGAAAGAAGAGGTACCTAAGAATGTAACATAAACATAAGACACAAGACTAAGGGACTACTAGAACCTAGAATATGAAGCTAGTATAACATTCTTTTGCTTTTATCTACCACCAAACTTCTTTTCTTGATCAATTTAGATCGGTCATTTAGCACTACTCGAGTTTGTTTAGGCATAGTAGGATCAATCCACATGAAGTAACTACATCTAAAACCGTGTTTGTATTCCTTGTAACCCAAAAACTATCACCCAAGATTTGTCTAAGTTTCGAAGGTATAGCAACTCAATGGCTTTGATGCAATAGCATTGTAGAGTACTATCCCTATTCTTCGATTCATTGATTCTCATTATAGCTTCCCTCTACAAGATTGTATTTTTGAATTTTGATCTTAACGCTTACGATAAGGTGAAATAGTTTATGAAAAATTAGGACACAAAATCAAGTTTTCAATGTTTAAGGTTGATGTGAGTGGGGGGCAATTTTTGGGCAAAATGAAAGGAAAGAAGGTGAGAGGAAGAAGATCAAATGGGAAGAAGATGAAGAGGAACAAAGAAGATGATACATGCAGCTACTTAGATATTTCTCTCTCCACCGATGTGATGATTTCAATAAGTAAAGTTGTCATGTTAGGTAGAAGTAATTCGTGTGGGGCTGACATGGCAACATGCTTACCACGTAGGAGAGAGTAGATGTCATGGGTTTGTGGAATGTGCCATATGATCATTTTCACCATGTTAGTAGTCTGCCTCAAGGTTGATTGACCATAAATTATATATTTGAAAAGGTTTAATTTTTTTTTTTCGTTACAAAGTCAAGTTTTTTGAGTGATCTGTCACAATTGATAAAGCTTGGTGATTGTCCGTAAAATTAACCCTATAGTTTAAATACAAATATGATTCATATATTATTTTATCTTTTTTCAATGCTTTCTAGATTTTCTTAGAAATTTTATTATTGGTTAGTCTTAAATACCCAAGAAATAAAAATGAGTTAGCGCTCTAAGTATGGACCTTTATCTCTAATGTTTGATATGTTTATATATTTATATTAAGCCTTTCAATGCCGTATGATGTTTGTAAGATGAAACTTAAATATCTATATGTTAGCTTACTATTGATTGTAATTGCATTGAAGCAAAGTGTTTAATTAGTATGAATCAAACATTATATGCTACATGATAACTATTTCTATGATTGGATAACATATTTTACAAATAGATGGTCTCTCGTGCGTTTATTTGCAAGCTAGCTCAATGAGTAAGTGGAAAACCAAAATTTATCAATAACAATATTATTATTTTGTGTCACTAAATTTTTCGATGAATACATAAAACAAGATGGTTTAGTTAGGACTCTATCATTTTGATTTAGAAATAACACCCTTCCTAATGGGCAGAGTGTTTAAAAGTGGCTTTCTATTTTTGAATTGTGCCACTTAATAGTAAGTCATGAAATATTTACTTTTCTTGATTCTAAATAATGTATAAATAGTTGAACCCCTTTGTTTTCAAAAAATCTCACATCACATAACCTATTCCCTTATTAAGTGATTTGTGTAATTAAGTGTTGTCCCGTAATATATAGCAATGAATATAACAAGAGAGAAAGACAGAGATTAAATTGCATTCGAGTGGCATTATTTAACTTGAAATTACCTTTTAAGTTGCCACTTCCATCAGGCTGAAATATTTGACTATAAGTGATGAAATGACATTGGTAATTATCAAGTTGATGAGATTGCAAGTAAGCAAGCAAGTAATTTTGTGTCTCTTTTATAATTGAATAATGATGTATTCGTGTATTTGTACAACCTAGGAGTATGTTGTCAAATTACTAGGATTATATGCATGTGTATATATATACTAATTTCACAAACTCCTGTGAAGTAAAATTATATAATTCTGACCACTTGTATTTTTAATATGGATTATTTTTCTTCATTATAACTTGTTGGGATCACTGCAAGTGTATAGGATTACAATAGTAATACATGTGAAGACCGAATATCGTCCTTAGAGAACAGTTTGTGGCTAAGATCTTAAATTTCAATTTACTTTTAATCTTAACTTTCTTAAGGCCTACAAATAAATATTCAAAAATTTAGACAAAATTTAAAAGAAAAATATACAATTGCTAATTTGAAAACTGTGCAAATTATGATTCTATGACAGTAAAATATCATGTATTTACTTTTAATCTTTATTTCAATTAATCTAAATTATGTTTTCGTAGGTTGGAACATTGGTAATCAAGACCCTCTCTTGAGGCACGTTGATACTATTAGTCAAATTGTCTAATAATCCCTTCTGAGGCATACAATCAATAAAGTAATGCATTAAGCATAGTAATCATGTGCAACGTCCCAAAGAATCAACAACTTCTCGGTCAATTGATTGTTCTAGGTCTATGCTCTGATTATCCAATTATTAAATCTCTCTCCCGTGTTAGTTCAACAATCTGGGATAACTTTATAAGAGGTCAATCAATAAATAACATTAAGAACACAAAGTATAAAACAATACCTCAAAAATAGATTAATCAAAATAAAGACCAAAGGTTCCTACAATCTAAATTACATCCAAGAAATTAAAAGAATCTAGCCAAATATAGCGGAAGAATAAAAAATTAAAGAATATAACAAATAGAAAACCATACTGGAAGCTTGATCTTGTTCTTCGTGTTTTTCTCTAATTTTTGCTTTCTCTTCTCTCTGACTATCACATAGCAATTTTTAGCAACTTAATAATGAATCTCAGAATAATCATACAATGGTCTATTTATAATGTTTCACTAAAAACCCATATAAAACCCTAATTGCACACGAACTCGGAATAACATAATTAACATCTTAATCGCAAGAATGTAGTCGCATGGTCTTTTCCAAAAACCTGAAAATCCAATGCATTGTGCACCAAATACATCACGTAGAACGCCGTCTAGTACATCGTTAAGACTGGGATCTTGACGTTCTTCACCAAAATCGGCCCATTTTGTTCTTTTGTTTTCTGTTTCCAACCTGCCATTGCTTTATCATTAATTTACCAACTTTGTCATGTTCCAAATTTTATTCCAGTCATGCTACAATTAACTTAACATATTTACACGCCTGCCATTGCTTCATGTGCCACAAATTCATGCTCCAAATTCTCATTCTCATCGAGCCATAGGTTTATCCATTAGATTACGATCATCTCACCTCGTGTTTGCTTTGAACACCGATTTCCTAGTCATCCGAATTAGCAAATTTGGCCATTTTCTTCGTTGAAAATTCATGAATTATTTGATTAATCTTACGCATCTCATTATTCTATTTAATATTATTAAAAATAATTTGATAGAGCTTTAGGAGTGCATTAATTGAGAAAAAAGAAAAAAAAAAAGAAAGAAAGAAAGACAAACAGGAGAAAAAAAAAATTAAAAGAGAGAGAGAACTTAAATCATTAAATGTCTGATGTACTATTCATAATCATAAATGATCAGATATAAAACGAAAGCAAATAATAACATGAACCTGGCCAAGGGAAATATTCATTCAACTAACTTTCAAGGTTACGTTATTTGTGCACACCCAACAACCGAAAAGAGTAAGACTATTTACATGTAATAAAAACAAGTAAGAGGGAAAATCACAAAATTGCCATGAAATAGTACAATGATAGAAGTATAATAGTAGGTTCATCAGTAGCTTCTAAGCTTTTGCATGGTGGGTGGGGTGACCACTTGCTTGATATGGTACAGTTGTAGGTTCCTTCCCCTTTCTCCTCTAGTAGAAAAAAGTGTTTATAGGCAAATAATAACTAATATTCGTAAAAAATAAAATAGCAATTGAGCAACATGATTATAAATAAAAGAATTTGTAATATTGTCAATGATTTAGAGTACTTATTGTCTGATTATCTACATGGAGTACTAACAATTTCATAGCTAGCTATTATATATAATGTGAAAAATATAGCAAAAAAAAAAAAAGAAAAGAAAAGAAAAGAAAAGAAAACAGTATGATGCAATGGTACAATATTAATAAAAGTGTATTTGAATAATTTTATTAAGGTACAAATATTAATGATAGTTTTCATTTATTCAAAAATCGAGAACATTTATATATAATTCAAATTAAAGTTGTTGTACGTAATTATAAACAGAATTGAGACAAACTACCTTTAATTATATATTGTCCATGTGCGCGACTTTGCTAAAAAGTTTTCTTCAAATTCCATAACTTTATATAGCTTTCCAAATTCATTCACGAATATCTTTTGTATTTTTCTTTTCAATACACTGAGCTTTGTGCTTAATTTAACATGATGTTTACAAGCAAATAATTTAATTGTTTTACTTGGTAATCTTTTTCTTCTTTTTATTTGAGATTGATCACAAAGAACAAAAACTTTATAGTAAAGGCAACATGCATTATCTTGGTTCTTGAAAAAGTTTTGACTACAAATCATTTCACCTCTTCAAAGTTATGTATATATTTATAATATACACATCTATATCGAAACATCAAAATACATATTCTTTAAAAATTATTATCTAACATGACAAAACTTAAGTAGAGTTTTTTTCTATGGGGTATCCTTGAGTCAGTTTAACACACCTTTCAAAACTGAATTCTCAGTCGGCCTCTGATCCACTCCCAAGTTAAGGTTGGGCCTTTCGGTGAAAGTTATTGTATTCACAAAACTCGAAATCAAGACTCCGCTTAAGCAAAATACCAAACGAAATACTGAACCAACAGCTCGATGGTACATCCTTAGAATCTTTTCTAAAACTTGTATTTACCCAATTGAAATATAAATTATCTCTCTAAACATTTTTTTAACTTTATTGTTAACTAATCATTGTTGGCTTACTTTATAAAACTTTAACAACTTTTTTTTTTTTTTTCATTTTTACTGCTACTTTTTAGTACAATATTTCATAAGTTAGCAAACAAAAACAAAAATATTGTTCAGTAAAAACTAGACATTTAAGATAAGGGTTTGTTGATATTGACAAGGGTGATATTGACTAAAGGTCCACTTAGTGTATATAAAGTAAAAATCCTTTGGAAGCTTAGCTTGTTTCGTCCCACCCACCAGCGTGTATGAAAAGAAAGAACAATTAGATATTCCAAAGATTTCAATAGAACATTGTCGAGAAAACTTCCAAACCCTACTTCTTCTTGTCTACAAATATTATTTTTTATAATTCTATATAATACACAACTGAAAGTCCATATTGCTAGCAACAAATATAGTTAAAATTCATTGTAACCACACACCCATCTCTCTAACACCCTTTCAACCTATGCCCCATCTCGATTTTCATTTGTTTTTTTTATAAAAGAGAAAATATTAATGAGACACGAGAGAAACGCGCACAGGTATATAAAAACAAAAGGAACCTGCACTTGTATTGTGCTATTCTATGCAAAATAATATTCAGTATTTTTTAGTTATGTCTTATCCAACTTTCTATTGTATATAATTGTTAAGTAATAAAGTGATTAAATCATATTTACTTTTTTCAAGAATACATTCATATTTACATAGACCTTGGTTGTAAAGGGCCGAAAGTTCCAAGAAAAAAAAAAGAAAAAATTGTTTTCTTAAAGTCGATTAGTGAGTGCAAAAATGAAAAAAAAAAAAAAAAAAGAAATCATCAAGAGATAATTCAAAATTGTATCTCAATTATCACAAAGTCACAGAGTCAAATTATATTTCTTAAAATTATTAATTACTTACAATACAATTTTAATTATATTTTTTAAAAATTAAAATATATATAAATTCACTTTTACTTGCAGGTTTTATTAAAGTGTGATCTTATGTGCTTTAGATAATTATTATATATATATGTGCATGTAAATACAGGAAATATGAAAGTCAACTGACGGGCGAGTCAAAAGTGAGACTTTTAAGTCAGATTCCAACGTGGAACCGAGGGAGAGGAACACCACTTCACGAACTTCGATGAAGTAAAAGAGAGGTCTAAGTCGATAAAGGACTCAGAGCCGTTGGATCCTGCAAAAGCCTAACGCTTTTTCCGTCCGGCCTCGTGCGAGCATCATGACTTCACGCCTCCTGCCACTACTCGATAACCATACATATATTTTTACATATGTATACATATTTAAAAATTGACGAAGAAGAAAAAGCAAAAAAGCAAAAGGAAGAGAAAAAACTAAAGAAAGACAAAAAGGGGAAGCACACGTACGAGACAGACTGTCAGCACGTGCGGAGGGTACGAATTCCAAAATGAAATGGCCGTTTCTTAACGGCGACGGTGTTAGTAGATTCTCCGTGAGACAAGAGTCCAAGGAAGGCCCTTACAACAGTACAGCCGTCATGATGACGGTCATAATTTTTTTTAAAAAAAGCGTCAAAAGCAAAGTGTTATCATGTTCAATTTGTGACGCTTTAAATCCTAATGAAAACGTCATCAGATTTGACGGTTCTTCCTTATCGCGTCAAAGACCATCGTCCAGGGTTGTCCCATCTGTTAAGATAAAGACAAATGCTTCTCCAATTCGTTACACGTGGCAGAAGAACAATTCATTTCTGATTCGACGTTATAGAATGGGATGGGCCACCACAGGGCCCCGTTGGAATGCCAGATTGCAAGAAGACATTTGGGGAGTCGCTGAACGAGAACTGTAGTGAATGGGGCTCAGCCGGTCGATTTAGCCGACAGGCCTGCATGGGTCGAACCGCGATGCGCGGCTGGCGCTTAGTGAGCAATTCTGGTCATAATCGCTTGTCATTTTCTCTCTATGCCATGATGTAAATTCATACCAAAATGACAGCAATCACTTAAGATATTTTATTTAATTGTAATAAGTTACATATATATATAATGTAAATCATTTTATTTAATAAAAAAAATGCAATTATATAATTAAAAAAATTATTTTAATATTTATGAATGAAGTGAAAATAAGGTCAAATGACATCATTATATTCATCATTCTTATAAATTATATATATTTAATAAGGATAAACTATATATTAAATATGGGCTGCCTACTAACATGAAAAGCAGACCTCAAGAAAGATTGAAAATTTTGACCACATGTTCAATCTAACCTTAGCAAAATCTTAAACTTTTGAGACATCTATAAACTTTAACAGAATCTTAAGCTCCAAAATTAGTAATTTCAATTTTGAGTGGAATACTGTAGATAGCTTAAGAAATTGGACAAATTGCTTTATTTTTCTTCATCTTTTTGATGACTAAGAAAGAAAAATGGTATTTGATGTTAAGATTAAGAAAGATATATTGAAATGTTTTTTTTTAATTACAAACGTAACTAAATATTATTAAAGTAATTTACTAGAATTTGTAAAAAAAAAAAAATTGATTGGATTAAACTGTTGTTAATTATATTAATAGATTCTCACTAAGAAGAAATCTAGCAAGAGAATATCTTGTAGCATTTTTGTGGAACTTAGTCTATTATTTATTATATGAACCTTTTTGCAGTAGTATCTTATAATTAAGCTAAAAAATGAAAAATAATTGGAATATATTTGGTATGTTGTCTCTACTGTGAGCGACCTAATGTTTTGTCAGTTTTATTTCAAAGGCATCTTTAAAAAATTTTGTCTTTCGTGTATATATTTTATTATTCAAGTGTATTATAATTTTTTGTCCTTACCATTTTGTTTTGTCTCTTGCATTGAAAAATGGTTTATGCTTTTGTAATAAAACAATCAAGCAACAACAAAAATTGCACATAACTTCAGATAAGGCGAGTAACTTTTATGGTATAACTACATTTTTTTTTTCTCGTCATATATTCCCTTGTCATTGTCACTGATGCCCTACAAGCTAGTAGTATCCAATATTATTCATAATGAAAAATAAAAATGTTTTAGAAATATATTTTATAAATATACTTGATTTCCTTAAAAGTTGTTAAATTATTTCAAATTATTTTTTATAGTAATTAAAACAACCTTATAGAACGCATTAGAGCAATATTCTCAATACTTGTCACTAAACTTTAAGTCATTAGACTCTCTCTAACTCTAACGTAAAGAGATTTGCCAATAAATGTACAAAATAAAAATAAGTTGATTTAGAAGTGCTTTTCTATGAGCTTAGCCATTTTGCACCATGGGTCCGGCCCCTGGGGCGCCCCTCAGGCCATGTCAACGTCCTCTTTAAAAAATATATATAAATTTAAATGCAAGCTTCATTTTTGTAGATATATATCCTGTGGTAGGATAAGATGGAAGTGCTTAATCATCATTTACACAAATATTAAATTTCTGTATTTCAAAAATTATATTTTTTTATACGGAGAAATCTTTCTTTTCTTGAAAAATAGTATATTAATTTGCATTTAAGCACTACAAAAATAAGATATCATATCAGGTATTAGCCTATTAGGGCCTTCAAATTAGGGAAAAAAAACCTTTGTTCTACCATATAGATGTTGTCTTAGAGAAGAAATTTAGAATTTAAGATTTAATGCATCGAGAGTTTCCTTAGAGATTTTGAAGCTCTAAATCAGAAAATTAAATAATTTTTTAAAATAATTTGATTTTATAATTTACTTTGAAAATCTCAAAGAATTGCCATTTCAAAAAATAAAAATAAATAAATAGAGAGAAAACGAAAAAAAAAAAAGTTCAAAAGATATTACAAGTACCCCTTTGAATAATCAATTCATACCAAACACTTGAAAAAGATTGATTGCACCAGGAATAATTAAGCTCAATTCACTAGGGTATAAATATATAATAGAGCGGTAGGCCCTTCTATAATTTCTTTGAATTACTCATCCCCTTGGAGGTTTGCGATGTATATGTATATTTGGAAAGTCCTTGTCAATATCTTGATGCATATGTGATTCCAAGTTCTGTAGTTGATCCATGTTATATTTTTTATTTTGACTTATTTATTACCAAATCTTAGTTAAGAAACACAAACATAATTAACGAATTTGCACATAGTTTGGCATGCCCCACCTTGTACACACTATTTTATTATTTTATTTGGTGATACATACAATTAATCACGAAGCACCTAATATGATGGATGTACTCTATAGAATATAATAACTTACTACATAATAATGTTGGACCAGGTTGGCTTAACTTTCATAGGAACATCTTATATAACACTCCATTGGTAACGAGAAATTAAAGATATCTATTCCTCGTGACGATACAAAAAAAAAAAAAAAGGCAAATGCTTATGCAAAAAAATACAAGGTAAATTCAAGCACTAGTAATCAAATAAGCTAAAGGAGTAGAGTTTTTGATCCCTTTACTGTTGGATTCCTCCCTAAAAGTTCTTTGAAATAGTATATAATACAATAGGGTTTTGATAACAATAGATTGATAATAGTGACTCAAAATGAAAAGGGCACCCCGGTCAGTAGTGGCTAACCCTCAAATCGGCCCTAGATGACCTCCAAGTTAGCCAAACGGACTTTAGAGCAATTCTACAACTATATTTTTAAGATTAATTTCGATATTTTATGAGATTTGGTCACTTTTTCGGAGATGTCAAAATCTTCAAGTTTCCTAATTGAACCCAAACAAAACTATTATGGCCAAAGACCTATATATCTCTATGAGTAAGTTATTTTGCTACAAACCTAGGGTATGTCAATCCTCTATATATGCTCAGGTCCACTCATCCTTTCTAATTATCTACCTAAGAAACTCATTTGACTCGGGTATTAAAGAGCTTTGACTGACACTACATTGACATCCATCATAATAGCCTTTTTTTCTGTGTGATCGTCTGCGTTTAGATCATCTTTGTGGGGTTGTTGCCTTATAAACTGATGGCATTTAGATCATCTCTTTAAGTGGCAGTTGCCTTTTGTATTTATACTATAATGCGTGCATATCTTCAAGACCAGTTATCTAAAATTGATGGATAATTTGGTCTATAGTTGATAAGTAAATTGTTGCATAATAAATTTGAATATCAAATAAATTAATATATTTTTAATTAATGAATTAATATAAATAATATAAGTAACAATACGACATGATATGTGGTGGCTATCAAAAGACCGATGTTGATCAATGTCATCCACTTGGATATAGGTGCAAAGGTGCGCTCATTATACTCCAATGTCAATGCATTTAACCTATCTTCGCAACCTAACATTTCCTCAAATATGGTAATCTCCACCCATTTGACCCCATTGATTCAATCTTCAAACAATAGGCAAGGAGGCAGATAGGAAAAGTGAAAGTTTACTTAGCTTAGGTAATTATTTCTTAGTTGTTTCATGGTTCGTGGTTCAACACCAAATAATCCAAGTATAGCAAGATCCTTGTTCTGATCAATTTTTGTAGAATCTATTACTTATCTTTAGTTTTGAAGGTGCAAGGTGAGCTTGAATATCATTTAAGATTTGTAGACAAGGTTTTGGCTAAATTTACAACATAAAAGGGTAGAAATTAGGAGAGTGTCAATGAATTTGATCGTATAGAGATGCAAGATTACTTCTATCAAATTTTTTGCCTGTGATTTTGCCTCCAAAATTAGAATTTGATAAAGAAAGCAAGGAAAATGTCCCAAGTGGTGGTAATGATGCTAAGTATGCAGCTGCGCCTACGAATGATATCAAGACTACTGTTGCTTTAACTTTACTTACGTCAGTAGCTTATTTCTATGCGGATCTTACAAAAAAAGGATTAGGCGGTAAATACATTCAACCAACTCCAATACTTTCATTGGATAATAAGCGTAAAGGATCAAGAGATCGAGATTCTATCGAAAAAGAGCGACAAAAGATATAAAAGAGCGACAGAGATATGAGGATTCTATGGAAAGAAGCTAGGATAAAGATAGAGATGATTAGCTTTGAGATTGTTATTAACAAAGGGATAAAGATAGGAACTGGGCATTTTCCAACAATGAGTTTGCCACATCAACAAAAAGAAAGTCGAGTGTGTAGTGATGTAGCAATTTGTGTGCCATGTAGGAAAGTGAATGGATGTCATGGGTGTGAGGTGTGCGAGATGTGAACATTTTCACCATGCTAGTAGTCTGACTTCATATTGAGTGACCATGGATGATATATTTTCAAAGGCTAATGATATTTTTGCTACAAAGTCATGTTTAGTAACCGTTTCGTTACAATTGATAAAGTTGAATGATCTTCAATAAAATTTTCTATAGAATCTCTAAAGATAGACAACTATATTATATTCCTTTTTATTTTTTTATCACTTTAGCTCAACATTCAATATTAATAGTTGTAATAGAAAAAAAAAAAAAAAAACTTTGTACAAAATGTCATGGTAGGTAATATTACAATTAATTCACATTTACATTAAAATTGCCTTAGATTCACCATACCATTGCATGGAACCTCCAAGCTTGAGAATTACTTAGAGTAATTAAAATTAGATTTACATTACCATCTAACAATAAAAATGTAACCTAAAAATAGAAAACATAAGAAATAACTATTTATTTTTCAAAGTAATCTGATTCATTAATTAAAAAATAAAAACGATTTAAAATTTCTTTTTAAGTTAAATCATTTTTTGATATTTTCAAAATTTTAAATAATAAAATTAACTACTTATCCAAATTAGAAAGCTAGTCATGTAATCTTAATAAAGTGTTCAGAAAAAAAAAAAAGAAAAAAAAGAAAAAGGTATTCAAATGATATGTATGCCCATACAGGCATCATTAGATAATTCGAATCTGTGCCAAAATAGACATCTTTATTATAAAATGAGTTCTTAAATAAACTAGTCTTGTATATGGTCTGTGCTCTTTATGTATTTATTTATAAAATTAGTATTTGAGACAAATACAAGTTACTGAACATCCACCGTCACAAAAAGTATATATATATATATATATATATTTGCAATTACTATTACCTATATCTATTAAAAAATATATATACGATGATGTATACTTGATTTAGTAATAATTAGCTTATATAATAATGAAAATAACAATCATAATAATAAAATTGCAGCCATTCATAGTACAAAATTTGATTAATTGGTTGATACAAATTAATGACAAATGTTTTGAAGGGACAAGCTGCAACTAAGGAAGCATAAACCAAGATGATTAGTAATAATAAGAAAGGAATTAAGGCCCACTTAGACCAATTTCCAGATGAGCTTATTTTGACCGGTCACCCATCAATCCAACACATGGACAGAGGTGCATGGAGGGTGGGGGCCTTGGAAGGAATTTCTTGTGAAGTGGGAAGTTTCCAAACACAATATTCTGAGATTGTCTTGTTTCAAGGGGGGCCTCCCCTTCATTCATAATTAATTTTACTGTGTGTTGGATATCATTGTTTTGTTTTGCAAACCCTCAATCTAATTGATTCCAGCCATATGTCTCTTATGTTCCCATGTTCATAAATAATAACAATAATATATATATAAGGAGAAAACTTATTACCAATCTTTTTTTTATCAAATATATATATATATATATATATATATATATATATATATATATATATATGTGGAAAACTTTATAGCTTGCTATTTTTAATTATTTTCGCCCACAAGCAGGCTGATGTGACCTTTAATTTGGTATTATACTTGGAGAAAGATCTGCCGAAGTAACAGTTCATTTGTACCTTAGTGACCATGAATGAAATTCGCTTTCTCATAAATTTATTGATTAGTTATTATATATATATAGTTATAGTTTATGGACTAGGGTTGATTTCAATGTTGTTTTCTTCGATATTGATCCAAGAGATAAAGGCCCCGGTTGGAGCTAGCCAGCAATCTATACATAGGTATGCCATTCTTGCTTCGTGTGTACAATTTTGGACCTCGTCATGGGCCATATATATACTAATTATATATAAGTCCTACAATGCCTTTAACTTACTTTTTACATATTAACTTCCTTCCCCATTTTCCAAATACTAAAAGAAATAACAACTGTTAATGAATCTGTAGTATGCAACTAAAGTATTAATTCATACGCCTTTTGCAGGAAATTCGTCAATAAGTAACACAAATCAAGTTTGTATGCATAGCCGATAACTATAGCATTGAACTAACCTCTAAATATAGTGTTGAAGTCAGGGCATGCCGCATTGGGATCGCTCAAGGAAACGCTAAATCTCACTCTTTTTTAAAATGCTCAATCTCTCTTTTCTTTTTATTTTTAATTTTTTTTTAATTTTTTGGAGGTTGCGCCTCCATTTACTACACAGTCCTCATTTAATTTGGGGACTGCACAGACCTTTTTTTTAACATGCCGTTATGTGCATAAATTTTTTAAATACAAAATGTTAAAATAATATATAAACATCATTTTTTAAATAATAAATAAATATATAATATTTAAAATTAGTAACACATGTTTCTTTAAAAAATAAATATTTTAAAAATAAATAAATACTTTTTAAACATAAAAATTAAAATAAAAAAACTAAGTTCATATAATTTTTATTTAAGTATAAATAGTTTAAAGTATATGTATTATGAAAAGAAATGTGTTTTTTTATAAATGAAATATTATAAGTAATATAAATAATGTGTAATTGTAGGTCTAATATAACACAATCTAATAAACTCAAATCATAATAAATAAAAATTTAATGAGCTGATGTGACAAGAACATCAAACCTTAGAACAGTCTAACTATTGTGAATGTCCTAACCATCTTCCATATATATATATATATATATATATATATATATATATATATATAGTTGATTGAGGTGCTTTTATTAATTATTATATGATCGAATTAGACAATTAGGACAATATAAAAGTAGAATGATTATTTTCATTTATGATAAAGCTACATGGACATCAATTATATATCAAATAAATACTAATAAAAAAGATGATATATATTTTTTTAGTTTAAAGAAAAGCGGAGATTTTATAATAGAGAACTTCCAACCAAGAAAAAAGAGAAATCACAAAAAAGTTTCCTCTATATTGATCGGTTTTTGTGTTTGGTCTAATGATAGTCATTAAGACAGTCTCATCACAGAGAGCCCTTTAGCTATAGGTATCGTCAATATATAACAAAAAGATTTTCTGTCTTGATGGGAACATATCTTCTGTTGTCAAAGCTGGATTTTGTAAAAAATGAATTTTTAAATTAGAGTACTTCAATTATTTAAAAAAAAGTTACAAAAAAGAAGATAGAACTTTTTTTCTCTTTTTTTTCTCTCTGAAAAGCTTATTTGCTTTTTTGCTAGGTGTGGCCATGGCTAGTAATCTAGCAATTTAAATAAACGAAAATGGAGAAAAGGTCTATTTGCTTCATTAAAAAAAAAAAAAAAAAACTAATTAAGTACAAGAAGCTAGAATTATTCATTAGCTATGTATGAAGGCCCATTTAATTTAATTTGTGACATAAATATATATAGCTTTTGATATATTTGAAACTTTAATATAAAATAATGCATTTAAATGATCGCATCAGAAAATTGTCTAAATTTCAAATCAGAAACTAAATACAGCCAAATTAAATGAAGACTTAGCGCTATAAATGGTGATGCGGCACACATGCATGCATGTACAACCAATAAAACAAAGCTTGGTCTCATCATCAAGGAGATAAGTATCCATATGAATACCAATATCACTGTCTATCAACATTGTGCATGAATAAGCATCAAAAGTTATTATACGATACTCATCATAAGATCACAGAAATCATGATCCTCTTCTGTAAAATGGAATCTAAAAAGTAATTCCTTGATGCATGAACATATATAATATATTTAATATGATTTGAAATTAAAATACTGAAGTAATATATTTGCGTAGTTTACTTAATAGTTTTTGATATACTTTAGAAATAATTATAATGTTAAAGAGCTGAAAATACTAAAAATAATATTGCATCTGCAGAGAATACTATTGTCATCAGCTTGCCGCTACCAAATATTATTAGTCGCGCTGAAATAAGTATTTGAATGAACCAAGGTGCCAGGGGGGGCATATTTGATTGAACTTTTTACAATATCAAGGTTACCTTCACTTTCACATTATGTATATTCATAGCCAAAATCAAATTCCCATTTGACCAAAATCTAACCCTAGCTAGCATGCTAAAATAAAAATGGGTACTTACATATTTATATACATAACCCAATAACATCAATAATTTAAGCTGCCTAGCTAGTTGATGATATAAATTGGTAGCTAACTTAGCTAGGTTATATGATACAATAATAGTGCATGTTGAAGATGAGCTTGGTGTGAAAAGATTGAAGAGTACGCTAGTTAGGAGGCCATGGATTGGGACATAAACACAAGCTTGTGATCTTGTTTTGAAGTAGTAAGCAAGGAAGAATAAAGTCTCACACGTCAAAAGTTTCTTATAAAAAGAAGAAAATAATCAGAAGGGAAAAATAAACAAAGGATCACAATTAGTTGTATTTAACATTGTCGGTCCCAAGTCACTTCACCCTCTTGCATGTCCTTGGAGTAAACTTGAGGCTATCATGGTTGATTGAATGTGGGCTCCTTTGGAAGGAAAAAAGAGCTCTCAATCAGTTTTGACTTTGGATTTTACAAAGCCAAAGGCATCTTTTTCTGATTTAAAGGAGAGCGAGGGGGCCTCCTCTTCACATGGATTGTTTTTATTTTTATTTTATTTTATTTTCACTTCACTTTTTGTAATAACATTTATATATAATACAAAAGTTACATGTTTCCATACGAGCTCAAGACCTCAATGATGATAAGGGTTTGGTATGTTTCTTCTTATATATATATATTAACAATCTATTACTTATAATACACATACACAGACTTTTTTACTTGCCTCACGAAAGAATTAATTAGTAAATTTTATCTGCCACCTTTTGGTAATATTGAAAAAATTGAGCCTATGATAGTATAACTAATACATACACATATGTAAAGTTGGACTAAAACATGATGCAAGCATATTTGCAACCATACATACTAATACAATCATTTGATCATATTAATATACCTCTTTAGCAGCTTATAAATTACACAAGTTGTCTCAAATATAGTATTATTGATTAGATAATTACTTGTCATTAAAACTAAGTCGTCTGATTAAGTAGTTCTTTTCTTTTTAGTTGTAAGACATGAATACCCCCATCACCATTACAAAAAACCAACTTCCAAGACATAAGGGACTGGTCATAAAAGGCATTTGAAGCAGAAAACTTAGGATTTCTAAAGAATTTAGAAGAGCAGGCGGGCTTGTATATTTCACAAGCTGTCTTAAATATATATTATTAGGAGTTAGATAATTACTTGTCGTTAAAACCAAGTCATCTGATTAAGTAATTTTTTTCTTTTAGTTGTAAGACATGAATACCTCCATGACCATAACAAAACACCAACTTTCCAAGACATATAAAGGAGTGGACATAAAAGACATTTGGAACAGAAATCTAATACTTCAAAAGAATTGAAAAAGGGGTTTGGAGGGGGGGTGTAAGATAAAAGAGAAAACTCAATAATTTGATTATGTGAAGTTCTGAAAATGAAGCGAAATAAAAAGAAAAAACTAAAAGAAGAAAAGAAAGAAAAAGAAAAAGGAAAAAAAAAAGCCCATGTTCTTTAGATCCTTCTTTTCTAAGCTTTGCATAACTCTGTCATGTCTTGGAAACTTTTTTTTTTCTTTTTGTTTAAATAGTACTCTTTCTTATCTCTACTCTTTTTATAGTGTGTGACATATTACCACCCCTCCCTCTCCCATCTCCAAAAACTGCTTTTAAGCATTGCTTTTTGTTTAGTTTTTTTTGTCTTTCATATGATCGATCAGATGATCCACTAGCTTAATTTTGAATGTGATGGAGGCACATGGTGAATGAAGCAACCCAAAAAATAAAAAATCTTTAAGCCAAATAAAGTTCAAAAAATAAAAAGGTAAAGATTAGAAAGGAAAAGAAGAGATAAAAGAGGGAAGAAAGAGCAACTCATTTTCTATACAGACCTGCAGATCTCACATATATATATATATATATATATATATATATATATATATATATATATATATATATATATATATATAATGCAACAATTATTTAACAAGCTTATGACCCGTTTATTGATTATCACTTTTTTAGTTTTTTTTTTCTTCTCCTTTTATGGGGGTGGTGGATGTGTGTGTATATATATATATATCAAAGAAGAAGATATTGATGAATAGGTTATATGATGTCAACGAATTTTCAAAGGGGGGACAAGCACAGTTCTACCTAGCTTTTGTTCTCTTGTTGGGATGTGGAAATTTTGATTCTTTTCATATATTTTCTTCCCTTTCTTTTCCTTCTTCCTTTTTCTCACCCTTGTTTCAATTTATATATAGTAACCAAAACAAAGTGATTTGTTATCTTAATTGAATAAAGTTCCCTTTGGGTCGGTTTGAATCTTTTGGTTCGATGGTTTGGCATAACCTGGCAAGTAACTTTTGGGGCCATGGATTCAAAAAACCCCACCATATATGGTTACCCATCTAATTAATTGATAGTCGTGTGTGATTTTACTTGGCAAAAAAGAAACCCCGGCCGACAATTTCAATCTGCTTTACTCTTTCTATTTTTTTTATTTTTTGTCACTTTCAAATAGAATACTAAAGGTTAATGTTCTCACTCATTTATTCATGAATTACTAATACCTTTTATAAAAAAATATAATAATAAGTTATACCAGTATTCTATTTTTTTTTTCTTTCTTTATTGTTATTCTTCTTGTGTGAAAGAGATTGAGGGTTTGAGAACGATGATGCAACTAAAATAATTGCTAGTGTCTCATTCCACAGTTGTATAGCTATAGTCACATATTCATGAGAAAAAAAAATGTTTATCTTGTTAAAAAAAAAAAAAACACGCATACTCATAAGAACAAAATGTATTTTTCAATTAAAGAAAGGATTTGAAATTTATGTCATGTTAATCGGAAAAAAAATATAATTGTTGGTCACATCTTCTAAGCGCAATTACTTTAAAACATGCAAAACCTTTTTGTGTATAGCATATTTTCTAAAAATTTAGGCTTACAACAGAAAAAAAGGGCCTACGAAACTTTTCTCTAATAATAATACAGTTTTGGTTATTTAAACAAGAATTTGTCTCATACTTAAAGGGCATGGATACCTTAATTATTAGTAACCCCCAAAATTAGTCCAGCATAAGTCGTTTTCCTATTAAAGAAATTTTAAAAATTGTCATTTTTTTAATTACTATCAACATTTTAAAGTTTTTCACTAATATCAATATTTATTAAGTAATTACATAATCACTATATTTCTTTGCCCATGCCGGTTCAGCAACTTCTTTTGCTTCATCACCAAAAGTTTAAGGCCCAAGAAAAAAAAAAAAAAGAGTAAAGTTCAAAGAGCTTTCTCCGCCGACACCTAGTGATTGGCCAACTAAAGCTTGTTAAGCTTCACTTCCCTCCTCTTTTACTAAACTTCACTCAAAAGTCAACATTCTATAAATGATTTGTCAAATTCACGAAGTATTGATTCTTGTAGTCATAGTCTTGTAATCGGCCTTTCATACAGAGTATATCCAGAGTTTGACTTTTAAGCACAAGACAAAATGTGGTAACAAATGTATTAAGTTGAATAAAGATTTTTTTGTTGCAAATTATTTTTTCATTTTGCTAAAAATTTGAATTAATTCAAATGATTTATCGAAAACCAACACAATAGTAGAGCAAGAAACACAAGTAGCAATAGTAGAGCAAGAAGATGGAAAGCAAAACGCGGTATGTTCGTGTACTCAGTGAGGAGCAACAGCGGCAAAAACAACAATTGTATTAGCTATTCTTCTTCTTCATCATCTTTGTAAAGCAGGTGAGAGAGAGTGTGAGAGAGAGAGAGAGTGTGTGTGAGAGAGAGAGAGAGACTAAGAAGTCGATTGCTCTAATCTATTCAGCATCTCCATGCACCATTTCACCTTCCAATACCATGAGAGAGCTTAAGAATCAAGAATTAAGTTCCGTTGTTGCTCTCCCCAAAATTGATGTCGATGGTGATTTCATAGAAGTGGAAGTTGCTGTAAAAGAGGCTTAGGTTAGTGGACAAGAGTGCTTTCTATCCCACGATCATTGCCGACATTGGCACCATTGATCGTGCTCTTTGTGAAACTGAAAAGAACAGCTTTTTCCTTCTCTTTCACAACCTCTTTGTTTTTTTTTTCTGTATATCATTCTAGACATGGCAAAAGATGATCACAACTCCAAGGAAAAAAATGTATTTTAAAAAAAAAAAGTATATTGTCTATATTCATATGATATATAAATAGTATACAACAAATATTTGTATCATATACATATCGTTATTTATGAAATATGATATTTTTAATATTAAATTTTTATTAGTTGTATATATATTATATATACACTATTTTTATAATATTTATTATTTTTTACAGAAAAATATTTTTTTTTTCTTTCTCTACTTGAGTGCCAATGTAATGTTAATTTAAAACCCAGCCCATGATCCTTCGGAAATCGTAGTTGAACCGAAGTGTAGGCCTTGTATGAGTTCATCCTCCATGATTGGGCCTAGCCCAACTACTGCGCCCATCATTAGCAAGTTCCTCTCGTATGGACATATATGCATAAACACACAAACATCTATAAGCCGGACGGAGGTTGGGTTGAGTGCATATGACTAATACTATTTAATCAAATATTTCTAATTTGAACCTTAGGCATGATAAAATTAGGTTGAACAGCTCCATTATTTATAATTCTATTTTAAGGTATGCGTAAAACTTATCTGAAAACATTCAGTAGGAAATGATTAAAAGAGAGAGAGAGAGAGAGAGAGAGAGAGAAAATAAAGTTAAAACTCCTCAAATCAGAGTGTGATTCTTCTATTAGAAATTCTTAGAATTCTCAACACATTTTTGTGTAATTTGATAATGAGGCACGATTCTTATTTATAATCTTTGAAAACGAAAGACTCATCTTCAGATATTTTTTTTTTCTTTTCTGTTTTCAACCCTATTTTTCTCTTTACTAAGTGATTTCCCTTAATATATATATATATATATATTTTGGAAAAAAATGGTGATGAAGTATAGGATTTTAGAATACCTAGTAGATATTTTGGCGATTAAACTAATGAAGGTCTAATATATGTGCCCCACATTGATGTAATTGATATGGAAATCTTATAGATAAGTGTAGAAAAAGTCAAAACTTGCATGTCCCTTGAAAACGAAATTAAATCAGAGATTTATTTAGCAATGGGCCTCAATGATAATGAAATAGCAATATCATTTCAATATTCAAATTACTTATGCTTTAAGTTTCATCCTTACCCTTCTCAAACAAAGTTCTTATATTTTCAAGATCACTTTAATTATTTTATCAATCAAAATTATTTTTCAGAGGAAAAGGTCATGCTATTGATTTTTATGCTAGAAACCAATTGAGAGAAATTAGAGTACTAAGTTTGCTAAAAAAACATTGTTAGTTAATTAATTAAAACATTACTTGACAAAATTGACACCTTAATTATACCTAATGTGTCGTTAATTAATAATTTACTTTAATTTGACAGATATGGTTCGGGCCGTCTACAAATTAAACAAAAATTAATACAACCCTAGTTGATAAACAATTGAGTAGAAGTCTCTAATCATTATATTAAATCTTTTTTTTTTTTTTTTTTTTGGGGGGGGGGGGAGATTAAATATCAGTTATGAAACTAATTCTAATAATAGTTAAACTCATATGAACTATGAAGGACAGACAATTCTTTTATTTTTTTAAATTATGGTCAGGAAATATTGCAGCTGCATTGATTATTTAATTGTGGCCGCTATCATCATCAACTAAGAAGAAAATAAAATATCGGCATGAGATAATAATTCCATATAAATCTGATCCAAATCATATGCTAGAATTTATATATATTACTTAATTAAATTGGGTATTTTACTTACATTTTTACTTATTATTTATTTATTATAAATATGTGGACTAATTGGTTAGATCAAGAAAATAACATAACATCCGTAGTAAGAGAAAAAGTATGCAATAATAATATAAGGATGCACATTCAGCATAACCACTAGGCCAGTTTAGGACCATTAGAAAAGATTTTTTTTTTTTTTTTTTTTTTCGTTTAGGCTCTATTGGAAGGGATATTGAATGAGGAATCATCCATGAGTGATTGAATCAAATAAAGTTTCAAGTTAAATGTGTATTATAATAAGTAATAAAACAGTCAGAATATACCTCCTTGTAATTACTTAATAATCTCCAGCTATTTTACCTTTTTAATAAATTTAACAAGCTTTTTTTAGAAAATTAATCCGTAAAAAACTTATGAAAAATCATAGCTGTGTTTTAATATATTTTGTTTAATTATTTACTGCTGGTTTGAGAAAATCCAAGTGCATTGGTCAACCATTCAAGCTAAATTGATCTTTTTTCTATGCTCTTTTATTTAAAAATCATCTTGAAATATTGGGGATTCATTTTTAATGTAAATTATAATATCATATTTATCATTAGAACAAATTTTCTACGCTTACATGTTAAAGATTATTTTCCCTATTTTTGAAAACTTGGTTGATGTTATAAATCGTCTTAGGTCTTTTATTTTAAGCATCTTGGAATTTTTAACATAAATTACGATACCATCTTCATCATTAGAACAATTTTTCTACTCTTTCATGTTAAAAAAGCTGGTTATAAAAATTAGAGATTTGTCTTCACGACAAAACAACTATTTCATAAATTCTTCTTACTTAAAAAATTTTATGATTCTATACATACAAGAAGATCTTGCGATGAACTTTTTAAAAAAATTATGATGAATTAAACTGTATGCAATTAACTTGCAATGCATCTAGTTCCCTTTAAGGGCCTTAAATTCGAGTATATCATATTTATATCTTAAATAATTATTTAAACATAATATGACTAGTCAAGGCCGATCCTAAGTTTTTAGGAGGCTAAGGCGAAGTAATAACTTAGAACCTAAAGAAAGAAAATGATAATATAATTAATTAAAGAAATAAAGTTAATGCCTAACCCTTAGAAAAATAAGATTTCTTTTAATGATTTTTCATTATTTCTTTAATTTCTATTTTTGAGACCATCATACTGAAATCACATGAAAAAGGTTTGTAATTTAAAAAGAACAAGCCACCACTAAGCAAAAGCAAAAAGTAAAAAACAATTAAGCTTTTATTAATTAAAATGCGTGTTCAGTGTATGAGAAGCATGGTTATAGTAAGTTAGAATCAATATTTGATCAAGCATTCGAATGCATTCAACTTGATGAAGCCTTGTTAATTTCCTGCAATCTTGAAGGCAGAAAATATTTATATGATAAGACCTTGTTAATCTCTCAAGGCAGAGAACGGAAGAAGTTGATATCATGCTCACACCTACTGCACAGAAATATATGTGGAACATCTTCAATATTGCTTGACACCGTTGCACATCTATGGTGTTGCTGAACATCACATATATCACAACCAATCAACCTCTCACCATCATCTTCCTTAGCTCCACAACTGCAATCAACAACTCCACCATCTTTCCTTCTCTCATATATTTCTTCAATGTCAGTTTCTTCATCACTTATTCTCCCTGCGATCACCAAGTTACTACCAACAGCTTCCACAAGCCCCAAAACAGTATCAGAGTCCTTGGCGTTCACGTCAATAATGGTGTCTACGACAAAGCTTTTCAGTCCCCAATATATCTCCCTAAATCTCCTTTCTACTTCCAACTTGAGCTCTCTAATATTAGCATGAGTAGGTAAAATGATTGAATTATTTGCTGGCATTAAAGGTTTCTTGTTTTCTTCCCTGTTCGTTAGAAGAATCGTGCATAGAAGATTCATATCTTCTTCCCTACCCAGTTCATGATTTGTTAAGAATTCCCCTTTGTAATCTTTGATTAGATGCTTAGAGTCCAGAATCACTCTTGTTGCCATTGAGATTGCTGAGATTATCCCTGTGTTTGGTGTAGGCCTTGGCTCCTTAAATATGTATTTATACAAGTAGAACATGTCATTCCTTAGTTGCATTCTTGTAATTTGGAGATGACGGCACTTCATTTTATCGCTCGCTGGAAAACCTTCCAGGTTCGATGATATATCTTCCAAGCGGTATTCTAGGACTTTGGTCACTGGATTCACAGTCCGGCGAACAATATAGTTTCCTACCACGTGGTTTCCTAATGATTTTAGAACAAAATCTAGGAGACCTGTGTCTCCTATGTAAACACGGGCAGCATCCCTTACTTCCTGTCTTGAGACCCAGCGGAACCTAGTCCTTTTTAAAGCTTCAACTATCACTCTTATTGCCATTTCTATTCTCTTCTGTGACCATCTACAAGTTGTTTCCACCATAAGTCTGCTGTCAAGTGATCTGATAGGGAAATTCTCTGATTCAGGTGGAAGACAATGCTTCAATTCGTGCATGAATCGAAGAAGCTGGCCTAGGGTTGATAAGGAATGACTAGACACTGCTTGGTACCTATCAAAGATGGCTAGAATTTCGGTATCTGAGGCACTGAATTGTTGAATGAGTAAGCATAAAGGCATGCTTTGTAACCCTGCCATGGCTTTGAGGTACATATGCTCTGTCACACCGTAGCTCCCACGCCCGAACTTGTAACCCCAACGCCCAAACCAAGGTTCTCCGAAGGCTATACCATGTATCAACCTTAAGTCCATATTTCTCTTCTTCGCAACATCAGTTACACTCACTTTCCTGCAATTTTTTTTATCAGAGAATTAAACTTGTTTTGGAATCCTTAAATGTTTCACAGTAGCCTAGCCATGAATTAAAAAAAAAAATGTATGAAAGAAATTTATAATTTAGCCTAACCTTGTGCGCAATCTGGTGCATATCCGATCCCAAAGTTCCATGATCTCACTTCCAGACAACTCTGATCCATTCTCGACACCGTTAATACAGAGCAAATGCCCAAAACCATTAGAATGCAAGACACCATGTAAGAGATGCCCCTGCAAGTCCACGAAGTTTAGCTTTTTGATCTTTGCCTCTGATTTTCCACCATTAACTTCGTCAACTGAGCAAACTTCCATCACTGCTGCTGTTTCCTTCGAAGGGAGGACCAAGTGGAACTTCTCATTGCAAATCATGTGGTCACCCCAGCCTGAACTATATCCAAAGTAACATTGCCACTTGAATGATCAAGACCATCAATAGATAAAAGTAGTAGTAGAGTATATATATGCATTGAGACTATGGTGAAGTAGGATTAATTACCTACGAATTGGCAATAACGGCAGTACCGAGAGACTGATGAGTTGATGGATTCTTCAATGACAAACATTGAGACGTGAGCGGGAGGACGGCGATGGAATTCAAGCTGGAAAGACCAACTTCTCATTCCTCCACCTAAACTAGTCTCTATACTAGCAAAAGCAAGAAGCTTTCTGATGTTATCCCGAAATGGGCCATTGAACTCGGCGGGGTTTCCTGGTTCGCAGAAGTTCCTGAATCCGAACACTCTCCCTCCCCTCTTCCTTCTCTTACACCCAGTGAGATTCAAGTGTGTCATTTGTGAACTTGTTGCAGAGAAATAATACAAGAAATTCCAACAAATTAAAGGTGCTCTATATAGACAGGAAATGGAAGATTACAAGTTCATGGGTCACACAGTTAGTGTTTTTAGGAAATTAAATTGGTCATGAGGAACCAAATTAAAGCACGAAATTGAGTTAATATAATATTATTTAAAATATGATCGCAAGAAATGGGTTGATGTAATGCATGATTTGTTTCAAAAATGAGGCCATGAACAAGCTTTTCGACACAGTCGCAAGGGACCTATGGAATGATAGGCCATTTGAAGTAAATTAATGAAAGCATGCTTTTGTTCATGCAACATCATATTGGAACCGTTAGAAAGGGCTGTCATGCACAACTTTTTCTCATTCTTAAGTTTCGAGCCAATTGTAATGCAATGGACTCCCAAGGTTTGCTCCAATTCATTAATTGGATTAAAGGACATTAATTTCAGAGTAATTTTGTAAATAGGGTAGGCTTAAATCTTTCCAATTTGTTCTATAGCTCTGATATTACTTGTTTTGCAGAGACGGATCTCTCTTCGTATTGATATTGTCCCCAAACTAACCACTTTTTTTTTGTAACAACCCATATTTTCAAATACCAAGTTGATGGGTTCCATGTATATATTTTCGCATGTTTTTCTGAAATTTTTAATAAAAATATATAGTTTTTTTTTTAATTTTACCCATTTAATTGACAAAAATTAGATTAATTGAGAAATATGATTTTTGAGAAAAGAATACGTTAATTATTGAAAAAACGTGATTTTTGGGTTAATAATATGAATTTTAGAAAGGAATAATAAATTTTTTGTTAATTATTTAATTTTGTGAGAGGAAAATGTTATTTTTAGGTTAAATGTGTATAATAATAATAATAATAATAAGAGAAGAAGAGGGGGGGGGGGCCACTCCGCCCATGGTTTTAAGGCTGGAATTTTCGGCCATTGACACCTCCCCCGACTGGGCCCTGCAACTTTGGCCAGTGGGGCACTATGCTAGGCCACCTAAGGTCACGTGGCAACTCCTGAGCCATGCAAAACGCCCCAAAAATAGCACAAGAAACTGAATTTCTAAAAAAAAAAAAAAGTTGCAACACCCCAACTTCAAGCCCTCATATCTCCTTCGTTCCAACTCGAATTTGTACGTTCTTATAGCCATCGGAAAGCTCTAAGTACCCTCTTCAAAAATGTGCAAGCTATTGGTTGAATTTCCAACAATTAGAGGTTGAAACAACCACGAAAGTGTGTTGGTCGACATCGTTGTAGGCTGAAACTGTTGAAAAAAATATGTTGATCTAGTTTTTGAGAAGTTGGTTCCTAATCCATCTGAGGTCAGATTTTGAGGTAAAACCACTCGTTTCAATCCTTGCAATGTGTACTTCAATCTCCAATTAATAGAAAATGAAAACCGATATCTGGAACATGGTTTTTGAGGTGCCGAACATGGTTGTTGGTGAACTATAATAGCATAACGCGTTGTGGGAGCAACTATGGGGCAATAGTTGAAGCTATTAGGACTGTCTAATCGATAACAGAATGCGTTCTGAGAGCAACTTTGGGACAATAGTTGAAGCTGTTAGGAGTGTTTGATCGAGCCAAAATTTGATTGTTTAAACCTCACACTTGAGGGGCTCCAAGAAGGTATAAATCTTGTGCCATAAGCCTCTGTAATTTTGATTTCTCATGCTTGCAAAGCTACCTAGTTGCATACAAATGCTAGCACTTAGAAAATTTGAGAATGTTTGTCAATGCACATCAAGTGTTTGAGGGAATGTTTGAACGAGATTTTAGACACCCTTGCGTAGTGATTCGAATAGGTGTTAATGATGGGATGTTCTTTGGTCTAAGTGTTCATGATAGATGCGAAAAACGACCCTTAGATTAGAGTTTCAATGAAAGCAATAGATACATGAAATTCAACGAGAACATGAACCATAATTTTCTGTGACATGGCTGAGAATTTTAGGGATCCATTGACCAACCAAATCTAGGTATTTTAAGCTTAAATTTGGTAAAGACCTTACTGGCTATCTCAAGAAAGAATGTACCAAATTTCAGCCAAATCATTGGGTAAGCAGGTTAGATTATGTGACAAGTGACCGCCTGTCACATGCAACCTGGGAAATGAAAGTTCTTGATATCCTAATTGAAAACCATAACAAATGAAGTCCAAAAATCCTAAAATAAAATTCTAGCAAATATTTGGTGGATTTAGATGAAATCTAAAAAGTTTCGTATCAATTTAATTCATAGATTGATCACAGAAAAATCGGCAAATTTTCTATGCAAATAGAACGAAAGGTTGGGAATTTGACTACCCTGTTATTCCACTTGAGAACCTTATCAAATGAAGTCCAAAAATTGAAAAATAAAATTTTAGAGAATATTTAGGGGATATAGATTTAATCTTAAATTTTTTCCGCAAATCCGACATAAGGATTGATCGCAAAAAATTCAACAAATTTGTTGTGCATGTAGAACAAGGAGTTGAAAATTTGACTAAGTGTGAAAAGATTGGAAATTTTGATCAATTTGATTTATTTTGACCTAATTTGACCCATGTTAACCAATTTTGACAAATTTAACTAAGTTTGACAAGTTTGACCAATCGACCAAATTTGACTCTGTCAAAGTTGAGTCTATTGAGACCGGTTAGGCATAGTTGAACTAGAATTGAGTTTCATTTTATAAAAGAACTAAAATTGAGTTTTAATAACGTAGATTTAAGTGTATATGGCGGGACTGTGCTGAGTGTTGACAGGACATCAATACGCAAGACCCGAGTTGAGTAGTTTAATTCAGATGTTACTTTAAATGTATTCCTTACATAAAACATGATTGAAATGACATCTGTTGTATGGTTTCTTGTAATTGAGCTACATTAACTGATTTTGAAATATATGTAGTCGTATACCGATGGTGAGACTATAAGCTCAAGGTCCGAGCGCAGGTCAGGGTACATAATGTGATTGGGATTAGACTCGAGGACTAAGTGTCATGGTTAGGGTATATGATCAGTGCATCCTGCCTCAAATCCGCTCAAGTACAACACTTGATGACTAAGCGCGAGGTTAGGGTATTCGGTAAATACGACTAGCTCATGACCCACATAAGTGGTCGGTATGCCTAACTCATGATCCGCTCGAGCGATGACCATAAGGATGGATTTAATGATTTGAACCCTAGTCCTGATACAGTTTTAAGCTGTATGTATTTAAACTAGTCTTCTTAACTGTTATATTGTTTATAATTATTTCTACTACTGTATGTTTCTATCACTATTATTCATACATATATGCACTGTTTTCATTATGTGAGTTATTTGTAACATGCTAGTTTTTGCTACTGACTGAGCCACGTTGCATATTAGGCTCACTATTTTACTAACATTTTAGGTTCCTCAGCGGCTGACAAAGGGAAAGACGTGGTGATAGCCTAATTCCCTAGTGGTTCTCTTTTCTTTTTGGGTCCTATTGGAGGTTGGTTACTTGTATGTCTGTAATTAATGATCAAACTATTTAGTTTTAAGAATATGATTGTATGTAATATTTTGTTTATTCTCTTACTTTAATACATGGATGTTTGAATTACTCTGATGTGGCTTGCAGTCTTGATTGAAGAGGCTTAACGGTGACTAGGCAGACTTGACTCAATGAATAAGTTTGTTGAGTCATCGTGCTGGTCAGGGTACACAATCTGATTGAGATTAGATTCGAGGATTAAGCGTCGGGGTTAGGGCATATAATTAGTCCACCTCGCCTCAAATTCGCTCGAGTTCGACACTTGAGGACTGAGCGTGAGGTTAGGGTATTCGGTGAATATGCCTAGCTCATGACCCATATGGGTGGCTGGTACGCCTGGCTTAGGATCCACTCGAGCGATGACCATAAGGTTAGATTTGATGATTTGAACCCTAGTCCTGAAATAGTTTTAAGCTACATGTATTTAAACTAGTCTTTTTTAACTATTGCATTGTTTATAACTGTTTCTACTACACGCCATGTTTCTATCACTACTATTCATGCATATGTGCGTTGTTTTAAGAGTGTGAGTTATTTGTGACATGCTGGTTTTTACTACTCACTGAGCCACGTTATATATTAGGTTCACTACTCTACTAACATTTTAAGTTCCTCAGCAGCTGACAAAGGGAAAGACGTGGTGATAACTTAGTACCTTAGATGGTTTTCTTTTCTTTTTGGGTCCTATTAGAGGTTGGTTACTTGTATATCTATAATTAATGGTCAAACTATTTAGTTTTAAGAATAAGACTATATGTAATATTTTGTTTACTCTGTTACTTTATTATATGGATGTTTGAATTACTCTGATGTGGCTTGTGGTATTGATTGGAGAGGCTTGACGGTGACTGGGCAGACTTGACTCGATGAATAAGTTCGTTGAATCATCGTGCTGGTCAGATTGCCCTTTGGCCTAGGAAAGGGGTCTCGACACATTTTAGCTTAAGAATTAGATTTTATTCTGAAATATTTGATTTAGATGAAGGTGAAACTTTAACTTATATTTCATGTGATAAACATGATTATCCGTAATGCAAAAATATTATTTTCCTCTAACACATACTTGTCAAATACATATCATTCTCACTCAACCATCTAATTGAAATCAAATCTATAATTCTTTTATATGAAAGTTGTTAATAATAATAAAGATTTAATGCTTTTTAGCTAGAAGTTTCGAGTTTAAGTCTTAGGCATAAAAAAATTACGTTTGAAGAGCTCTTCCATTTAAAGCCTTACAGTAGCTTAAACAGTAATTAGCTAAAAGTATGCATAAAACTACTCCGAGAACACAACGCGAGAAAATTCACAATAAAAAAAAATTAAGATTTAAAACAGACACCAAGTAGTACCAAAACCATTTAAAACATTTTATTCCTACATATATTTAGGTTTTCTCTTTTCTTCGTTTTTCTTTTGACAATTGTCTACTACACTTATCATCCTTTTATATTTAAAGATCATCTTTTTCTAATTGATATATTTAGATGGTGACTTTATTAGTGTATCTACTAATTATTATGTGCTATAGTTTTAACTGACCTGCTATGACCAATCCGAAGCTCAAAAGCTTTGTTAAATGAAATATAACATAAACATTAGAAAAAAAAATTAATTGAGTTAAATAATTGGTAGAACTTAGTATCATTAATTATTTCTACTTATATTAGTATCAATAATTTTTCAAAACTATCACAGATCAGTTAAAATATTCATTTATTAATATACAAAAGCTAATTTAGAAAGATGTCGTGATTAATGTTCTTCTAGTTATTAAAAAATACAATTTTTGCAACTATATTTTCATACTAATAGATCATTAATATTTTTATTCTAACAGTTAAAAAAAAACATAAAAATTTACAGCTACAAATTTATATTTATTAGATGCACTAGGATAGGTAAAATGCACCTTCATGTCACACCAAGCGATATTTTTTTTTCTTGCATGACCTATGAATGTTTCAAAATAATTCATAATTTCCAGCAAAACTCATTGGTCATTGCGTCTATCATCCGACCAATTTATTTAAATTCATAGCTAGGCAAATGAAAAATTGTAAGATATATAGACCCGTGCAATAAATATATAATAAAAAAAATAATGAGAGAGAGGGATATGTATACTCATACCCAAGTAGTGACTTAAATAAATTGTTCAATAACTGTAATTAATTACCCCTTTTTTTTTTATTAAAAGATGTTGAGTTTTCATGTGGCCTTCCATAACCTGAAATCATTTCAATGTGTTTGTTCCTATTTCACAAATTGGAATTAAAATGAACAGAGAAAAGGACAACAATAATATATAGTAATTGCTAATATTTTGTCAATGAAGGCCTATTTAATTTAATATATACTCTCTTTTGGCAACTTGGAAGAGTATATATCATTTTTTTTTTAATATTAATAACTAAGTTCAGTCCATCGACTTCAATTGAATGAAACATTCTGAAATATATGTAAGTTAGGTCTAATCAATTATACTTAAAACAAAATTCATAAATGTTGTATGCATGACAGATGTCAAAACATATGTGCTCTACCCAATTTATGCAGCCCACATCAGTCATTGGAGTGATAGATAATCAAAATCAAAATCAATATTCTTTGCTGGTATCTTCAAGGTAGAGAAAACAAAAAGGTGAAGTACGAAATAAAATAAAAGAGCAAGCAGTCATTAATCATTTTAAACAAAATCATTTATTTGTACATCTCATGCAACAATGTATCATTTATCTAGGTCGCTAACGTAAAATTATGAGCCTAGTTGACCATTTCAATCATCATTATTTATTTTGATGTGAAAATGCCTCTTATATTTTACATTGTAATGTTAATTATACTATAAAATTTTATTTGATATATTTTTGGCATTTGTAGTTTACTGTAATAGTTCCTAAATTGCAGGTGTAAAAATTATTAAATTTTAACGTCTGGAGAATTTTATTGTCAAATAAGTATCAAGTCAATTACAAAGTTGCTACAAGTATAATGTAACTGAATGTGTTCAAATTGAACATTGAACATATATATCAAATATAGGTCACATGGTATAAATAGCAAGTTTAAAGGCAACTCCAACCCATTTCTCTAAATTTGGAGGGACTACTCCTCCATATTGCGCCCCACTCATCTCCAAATTCTAATTCATTTCCAATCCATTCTTCTATATTTACACTATTCATCTCTTAAAAAATATATATTTTAAAAATATTCTTTTTAATCTTATTTTATATTCATTTATATTAATTTCTTTAAAATTAATATTTCTACCTATATTTTATTATTTTGTTATATCTACAAGTAAATAAACAATAAATAATTTATAATAATTTTTATATTTTAAATTAAATAAAATTTATATTATAAAATTATTATTAATACATAAAAATTATTAACAGACATCTAATTATTAGAAATTTAAAAAAATTAATTACAACTAAAATGATACAAAATATAACATAAAATTCTTAATATATATAATTAGTTATCAATTAATATAAGTTTTTAATATATGTTTTAATATATGATAAAGTTAAATTTATATTATTTAATTAACCGTAAAATAAATATTAAAAAATAAAAACTTTAAAAGTTCTCTCTTTTAAATTCAAATAACAAAAATTTTAAAAATCTAAAACAAAATAAAAAATAAAAAAACAAAAAGGGGGGAGGCGTGCCCCTCCCCCCAATCAAAATTAGGCAAAGCTACAGTGTTTCGTCATTCTTGGAGGGCCACTGTAGCTCCCCACCTGATTTAGCAGGGAGATTGGTGTGAATTGGAGTTGCTCTAAGTGTCTCGTTAAACCAACTAATTGGTCAATGCATAACTTGATTTAGCACAAGAACATTTGCATGTGGTGATGTGTGAAATGGTTGGACAAGTGGCACTCAAATGAGACAAATGATCATGCGTGACAAATTCGTAATCAGTTTATTAGCGGTAAAAAACAACAAATGGTTCTTAGTTGCTCTTCCGCCCTAACGTGATCAAGAAAAAAAGGGAGAGAAAAGAAAGAGGATCAAGAGAAAGAGGGAAAGAAAAAGGGAGGGCGACTCCATATTTCACCATTTTAGAATAGGCAAGTAACTTTCATTGCCTTGAAATATTGCATGATTCCTTTTTTTTCGTAGCTTAGACTTTGATTTTCTCTATATTATCTTTTTATGCTCTGTTCACATTCTTAAGAAACCATAGATGTCTTTAATGAATGAAAAAACTAACAGTTTCATGCATGATCCAATTAGCCTACCTTAAGAGTATTTTTCCCCATATAAATGTTATCAAAAGATGCATTGGGTATGAGGGATGAAATTAAGGAAATTTGAAAAATAGAAGGGCAAAACAAAATTTATAAATGTCTTTGGTTAATAATGATCTTTGGTAACGAAGGATGGGAGAAGAATTTACAAGTTAAAATCATGGAAAGATATGTTTCAATCCTTATTAAAAATGAGGGTAGAATGTGTCTAGTTCACCAAAGAAAAAAAAATGACAGTCTGTTAGTTGAATTGAAAGAAGGTATATGAGAGTATGAAATGATGAATTATGAGTTGATAATGACATTATAATTAAATTTAATTAAATTTGATGATTCATTATAATTATTCGTAAGATTTCTCCTAGACTATTGATTAATTGCAAAGGAGTTGATCCCCATCCTTTAAAGATTGGTCAACAGTTTGTAATTGAGTCACTTATGCAAGCCTTAAACATGAGGTTAACATTAACCCTAGATTTCTAGAGTATTTAGAGAAATTATGTAATCATTTAACCATAGAATTAATTAGTAGGTCTCACCTAATAAAATTGTTTGACCAGTAGAATATTAATTAGTTTCTGTTCCCTTCCTATAGCTTTATCTAGTGAGTAATTTGCTACTTGCATGTGAGTGAATTTTAAAATGCTTGCCTTTGGCTAGTGCACTAGGCATCTATGAGTGCTGCATGCGAAAAAGTTGAAGTTAGAATTGATTATAATTGTGTCCAAATGTAAATAATTCAACTGACTAACAACAACGTCCTCGCTTGGCTAATATAATCAAAATGTAAATTAATAAAACTATTCTAACTAATGATAAAATTCTTTTCGTTACGAAATAAAAGAAAAATTACTAAAAGATCAAAGAACTACTAGAAGACAAACTTGAGAAAATAGAAAATGGAGATAACTTTTTATTCTCTTGATTATAGGTTGAATTTCAACCTTGGTACATCATTTACAATGTGAACACCCCTTTATATAGGCTCTTGATCATAATGGGTGATAAATATCATTTACAACACATAAATGTAATGATTACAATAATATAAATATCTTATAGGTTACATAAAAATGGTGGACCATAAACCTATTATAATTAGAGGTTAGAGAATATTAAATGGTGAGTGGTTACAAAGGCATTCAAGATAATTATTTATAACACTTTTATAGTTTTTTATAATTATTTTGGAAACTTTCTATTCCTTTAGAATATAAAATTAAAGTAAATGCTAAAAAAATAAAGGTAAGTATACTTTAAAGAAACTACTTTAATTTAATGAAAAAATTTATTCAGTTGTGGTTATATTAGATTTTTTTATTTTTCTATGATACATGAAATTCCATGACAAATCATTATGGAATATTAGACTGAAATGGTTAATTGACATAATGTTAATGTGATTATTGGATATTAGTTAATTTCTTCTATTATGCTACACCGTTGGATCTTTTGGTTTTGTTCAATAGTTGTTATAGTTTACCAAGGTAATTATGTTAATTTTTTATTGGGGGCTCTACAAATTTTTTGTACAAAGGTTGTTTTTATACATTATTATACAATGATTATTCATTCCTTTCAATATTTACATATATTAAAAATTAATATTATGCCTAACTATATTATATTGATCAATATTTAGAGGTATATGGGGCTTGTACAACTTCTCATTAGATATAACTTTTTTTATATCTTTAGGTAAATTTTATTTTATATATATGTTACATATTTATCTATACTATATATATTTGTTGTATATAAAAGTACTAATATATGTTTACAATAATGTTAGTTTACATGTCATTAATTGAACACATTGAGCATCTCAAAGTTGGATTTTTTTTTTAACCAAATGTTAGGTTTAGATCATTTTATAATTTTTTTTATGAATGGTTCAAACCATTTTTTCTTCAATGTCAGAAAGTTTGATCAAGTTCTTAATTATTTTGTTTCTGACAAATTTATGGTTATATTATTTGAACATTAATTTTTATTAAACATATTGATGATGTTTATTATATTATTGTATTTAAATAAATTAGTAAATTAAACTAACATTATATCAAAAATTTAAGACATCATTCACACTACTTGTAACATTACTGAAATATCACAAAAGATCCCTATTTTGTAGTATTTTGACCATTTTTATATTCATAGAATAGTTGTATTAGCATTCTTCAATGATTAGTATAAATATCTTTCTTAGATTTTGTTGTCCGTCATTCTTAGCTTACTATTATCTTTTTATTTAGATATGTTTCTTTTTTTCTTCTTCTTTTTTTTTTTTTTTAAGAAAAAGATAGTGAGACTGTGCTCTCAAGTGTTGGTTATTTATCTAAAATTCAGTATCTATCAACCAATTATAACTTTTTTAGTATAATGAAATTTAAAAAATTTTACACCATATAAAATTAATTAGATATTTCATACATTAATCCACTTACTGATTAAACCCCAAACAATTAAAATGTGCTAATATAAGACTCAACATTAAACTAAATTCTAAGTTTAGGAGGATTAAACTACATTATATATTAAGTAATAAACTTTTACTAGTTTTTTTTTCTAAGCCACTAAAGTTAAAATATAAATAATTTCTCTAAAAAACGCACATATAACATACATGAATAAAACATAGAAGCATTTAAAATTAGGTTAAATACATTATTATAATATTCCTAAGAATTTGGGTTGTTATACCAAAACTTAGGACTTAGAAAGAAAAAGATTTATATTATCCTAGAGATTACGAGATACGTAGTAAATGTTATGTACTAGGTTTTTATTTTAGGCGATCATTAAGATTTCTTATCCTCCTTTACGTTATATGATTAGTCAACTGCTAGTAAATTCTACAACTAATTAATGCCAAAGATGCTCGATCTAGCACTTCACTAGTCCAACCTGACCAAATTTGGAGTGAGACGGTGACTATGTTATGCTTTCATGTAGCACGAATAGATATGATTGAGCGGGTGCAGCAAATCCAAGCGCCTATCACTCCTCTTCTTGCTACAAGAAGCCCCGTGCCACCAATAGATGATACATCTATACCACTTCCAAGTTTAGCGGGGATACTTGCACCACATCATATTGATGCACCCATTCCTCTGATGGGATATGTAGGAGTCCTCAACTAGCAGTTGGCTCAGCTACACCCCTACACCCACCAATTCTGTTTGTTCTCCGATCGGTGCAATGGAATAAAAAAGACGTCTGAGGTAGGATTATTTATCAAGGAGAAAAAGAGTTTCTTAATGATTAGTCCAAGGTGTTACTAGCAGTCAACCAGCTAAAAGGGAACGCAGACGGTCAATAGGGTACCGAGAAGTTCTGCAATCTTGATGCTATAATTTATTGGGATAGGTTGAAAACTGTGTTTCTTACTAAGTTATTTCCATTCTGTCCATAAAAGAGTAGGAAATGAGTTTATCCACCTTACTGAGGGGTTGATGACAATAGATCAACATGCAACTAATTTCGAGATGTTGTCAAGGTATGCTCCAAAGCTAATAGCCAGAAAGGAAGAAAAGGGATGTAAATTTGTCACAGGCCTGATCGCTTCACTTTCGTGCAAATTGGGGTTATTGACATGACTATACATGAGGGTCTCCTTAAGAGGGCACGGTGGTTGGAGTGGATGAACTATTATATAGCATAGATCACAAGGTATGATTCTAAGAAGTTGAGAGAGGGATCTATTTTTTTTTCATTCACAACCAAGGCCTCAAGCAACACGACTAGCTCTGCTGGCTTTACTTGCACCCGCATATAGGGTAGGCCAGAGCGATCAGACACTTCAAGGTGCTCAACATACAATTCTGATACCTCTATCATCAACTCGAGTGAAACATCTAGCTTGATCATTGCCTCCTAGAACTCTTATAGCTCTGGGTATTAACTCAGCCTGTAGCTCCCCAATACCTTGAATTAGACTACTTCAGCCTCACGCTTAGGCTCAACAAGGACAATTTGTTGGGACTTGTTGATCTTTGCTTGAACTGGACTTGATCAACAATACTAAAATGCATCAATAGCCATAGAATTTGATGGGTGCTAGTTTTTGTCCTCCATATATCGCATAATTTTAGGTTTTAAAATAACTTCCTTCTGTGTCCATCATGGTTGGATGTGTCTAACCTTCAACTACAATCCTCCATGCATACTCATCCAAAAAGCAAATATATGCCCTCATCCTTGCCTTCTAACATGAATAATCGTAGCCTTCAAGTTGAGGAGAATTTGTGACCGATGCACCTTCTCGAGTATGGCTTGTCTTCAACGCGATGGATGCTTCTTCACATAATAAATCCATTTTCAGCAGCAAACATAGCTTTTAAAAGTGAACCGCTTTGATGCCAAAATGATACGTTGGTTTTATATAATTGTTGAAACTGATCCCAATCTCATGTTATGATGTAGCAAAGCTTCCAACAAGATCCTATTGCCATAGGCACTGATCACTGCTCGAAGTAGATTGTCTTCATTAAGGACTTCATGTCTAGACTTCAATATTGATGAATAACACTGCCCCCTCTAGAAATTCATAGAGAAAGTTATTTTTCTTTGACATTCACCTCCTTCAGAACTTTATTTGACAATATATAGACCCGCCTGAGAGTCAAAACAAGATCATCTAGAACTTGGATTGTCAGATTTGCACAAATAGTTGCAACTATATGAGTAACTTTCTAGGCAGAATCTTCTCATTTAATCTTCATCTTCAACAATCCACAGTTGTTCATGATCATGATCGTGATCGTCTAATAGATTTATTACTCTAAACCTTCATCTGGAAGATACCCTTGAAGTCTCCTTTTGGAGATTATCTTTGCTAGAAATGAGTGCATGAAACGGTGGCATAATCTTATCTTACAAATGAATAGTCAAATAATGAAAATCTATAACACCCACAAGTTGGTTATCCCCAATACTCCAAGATTATAGGTTTTTTCTCTTATCACCAAATATATCAACTATTAAGATCGCAACATCTGTCAATTATGACTGAAAATGGCAATTCGATCTGATGGGTAATTGCGAAAAGGGAAAGACATCATTTATTAATTGTATTAAAATAATTTTGTTATCCATTGGTCGGTCCTTGCTTATAATCTATCTATAATAGTCGTTTACATGGTCCAATATATTAAAACTAGCTAACTACCACCTACACATGCATCCTCGCTTGTAGATTAGGCTAATTAAAATGAAAACCAAACTAGCTCTGGGTATTCATTTCAAGAAATTTTCTGTCATAAATAATAATTTGCCATGATTCATTCTTGCCCACATGTAAAATGGCCATTTAAGCTATGGTGAATGTTGCACAGTAGGCACAACAGCATGCAGTAGCGAAAAGAAGAATCTGGTGTAAGAAGAAAAGGAGAGGAAGAGTAGCAATGAAGAATCGTGGCAGAGCAGAACAATGAAGAAGAAGAGGCACATCAGGGCAGTAACAACGAAGGGAAGAGCAACAACAAACAGCACAACAGAGCAGAGTAACAGAGAATTAGAAGCACAGCAAAGTAGCAATAAAGAAGAGGAACAAGAAGAGCAGCAACAAAGAAGCGCGATAAAACAGAGCAACTAAGGAGAAGCGCAGCAGGGCAACGGCAACGAGGGGAAGAAGAGGCTACGGTGTAAAAGTGGTTTTGTAAAATAAACTTGCCGTTTGGGTTTTTGGTCAGTGGGTCGGTTGGGTTTCATCGGTAAGATCTTTCAACACCCGACACCCGACACCCGACCCACAAACAGCTAATCACTTATTTAAACACCTGAAACCACCCATCGAAACCCGACCCGACCCAGTAATTTTACCGGGTCAGCCGGATCGAGTTGGACCAGTGGATTAGCATCTAATATCACCTTATAACGTAAAATGATCTTTGATTACTTGATTGATATTATGGATTATTAACACTTTGTTTTTTTAAAATTTTTCTACGCTATATTTTTGAGCTATTTTACACATATTTTCAGATTATTTACTTTTTAAACTAGTATAAAGTTATACATGAAAAAGTTCTTTCAACATAATTTTCTCTATATTTAAAAACTTGAATTTAAACTTGTGATTAACAACATTGCATTTCGTTCATGCAATTCAACTTCTATTAATAGATTATTAATACTAATTTAGTGCCAGCTGGGAAATTTATTATCTAAGGCATACATTCTCTAGTTTATCAAAGAATAAACTATATACTCATCATTGTAGTTGATCAAAGAAGCGCCATTTGAGTACATAATGGGACAAAGATTTTATATAATGAATGCCAATATATCCCTACTATCTCAACTGAGCATCTTAAAATTAAAAGTCTTGTATTTATACAACATAATAAAATATCATTGTTAAATGAAAACATAAAACGCTTCAAATTGTTAAAGCCATCATCTATCAATCACATTTACTCAAACAATTTTGGAGTGATTTCATGTTAGTAGGCACTTTCATAAGCAATTGATTACCCAGTTTAATTTTACATTGGAAAACTTCATGTTTTGATGAATCTAACCAAAAACTAATTGAAAAATAAGAAACTCTCAAGAGAAGAAGAGAAAATATTCAAGAACACTAGAGAAGAAAGAATTTCAAACGAAAATTGTTTTCTTTATTGATGATTTCTATGAGACATAAGACCCCTTTATATAAATTTTTAGAATAGTGAATTATATCAATCATAATGATAATATTTAAATAATCTCATTAAATTAGACATTATCAATCTTAGAGGTTACAAAATATTAAATATTAAGGAGTTACAAAGGCATTCAATATTTCAATATTATTATTTATAACACTCTCCCTTTGAATATATTTTATACGAGAATATATCTCATTAAAACCTTACTAAATAAAACAAGCAAAAAAAATCTAGAAGGAAAAAGAGTATATATTCTTATGAAGTCTTAAAATATTGTTAGAACGGTCTCATTAAAAATCTTGCAAAGAAAACCCAATGAGACAAAACTTTAGCTAAAAAGAAAAGAGTACAGTGCATTAATCAATAAATCAACTCTATTCTTCCCCTGTTGATGATATTATTTAAGATCTCTAAAAACTAACTGAAAAAGTAAGAAACTCTCAAGAGAAGAAGAGAAAATACTCAAGAACACTAGAGAAGAGAGAATTTTTCTCTTTATTGATGATATCATTTAAGATCTCTAAACTGACGCATCTCAATTTATGAACCAACTTTTCAAATAATTTAATCAATAAAGCCTTTGTAAACATATCTGTCAAATAGTTATTTGAATGAGTTTGTTGAACTTCAATATCACCATTCATTTGAAGATCATGTGTAAAGATGAACTTTGGCAAAATATGTTTTGCTTTATCTCATTTTATGTATCTTCATTTCAATTGTATAATGCAAGCAACATTATCTTCATATAATTTTGTTGCAACATTATTCTTCAAAGATAAACCACAAGTTCGTTCAATATGTTGAGTCATTAATCGTACCCAAACACATTCTCAACTTGCCTCAGAATTGCTAATATTTCAACATGATTTGACAATGTAGCGGCTAATGTTTGTTTTGTAGACCTCAAAGATATAGCAGTACCACCATATGTGAATACATAGCCAGTCTAAGATCTTGCTTTATGTGGATCGCATAAATATCCAACATCCGCATAACCAACAAATTGCTCTCGAGATTTATTTTGAATAAAATAAACCTAGATCAATTATGCCTCTGATATTTTTGAATACATGTTTAACTTCATTCCAATGTCTTTTCGTAGGTGAAGCACTATAGCTTGCTAATAAATTTACAGAAAATGATATATCAAGTCTTACATTGTTAGCAAGATACATTAATGCACCAATGACATTGAGATATGATACTTCAAGACCAAATAGTTCTTCATCATCTTCTTGAGGCCAAAAAAAAATCTTTATTCACATCAAGTGAACGAAGAACCATTAGAGTACTAAATGGATGAGCTTTATCCATGTAGAATCGTTTCAAGATCTTTTCTTTATAAGTTTATTGATGAATATGAATTCCACTTGATAAATACTTGATCTACAAGCCGAGACAAAACTTAGTTTTACCAAGATCTTTCATTTCAAATTCTTTCTTTAGATAATCTGCTACTTTTGAAAGTTTTTCAAGACTCCCAATAATGTTTAAATCATCAACACATACAACAATTATAACAAATGTGGATCCAATTTTCTTGATGAAAACACATTGACAAATTAGATCATTTTTATAACCTTCTTTAGACAAATACTCACTGAAACGGTTATACCACATTCATCCATATTGTTTTACTCCTTGCAAAGATCTTTGTAATTTTATTGAATAAATTCTTCGAAAATTTGAATTAGATGTTGCAAGCATTTGAACTCCTTCTGGATTTTCATATAAATATCACTTTTAAGAGATTCACATAAGTAGGTTGTTACTACATCCATTAGACGCATTTCAAGTTTTTCTTAGACTGTTATGTTCATAAGATATCTAAATGTAATTACATCTACCACAGGAGAATATGTCTCCTCATAATCAATACATGGTTTTTGTATAAAACTTTGTGCAATAAGTCACGCTTTATATCTTACAACTTCATTATTCTCATTTTGTTTTTGCACAAAAACCCATTTATACCCTACAGGGGTCACACCTTTAAGTCTTTGGACTATAGGTCCAAAAACATTACGTTTTGCGAGTGAGTCTGACTTTGCCTGGATTGCTTCTTTTCATTTTTTAGTGATGTCTTTTACGAAATTCTTCAATAGATTTAGGTTTAAGATCATCACTTTCATTCAAAACATCAAGCGTTACTTTATATACAAAGATATCATCAACAACCTTTCCTTTTTCGGTTCTATCTCATCCCCGTTGTGACATAACTAATTGAGATTTCTTCTTATTTTTAGGTATATGTACCTCTTCTGGGTTTTCATTATTAGTTATGTCACTAATCTCTTCAGGAGTATCTATCTCCTTCATTTTGACATCTTTATTAGTTTAGCCTTTAGAACCAATTGATCTACCACACTTCAGGCGTGCCTTAGATTCATTTGCAACAAGTTGTCCTTCAGGGATTTCAATATTAGCTAGAGCATTGACAACCAGTATGTGAGAGTTAGTCACTCTTTTAAGGTCAGTGAATACATCTAGCAATCTATTTGCAATATTTTGCAAATAAATTATCCTTTAAACTTCATGCTCTCATTACTTTGTTTGAGGATCAAATTGAGATAATGATGAAGCATTTCAATCAATTTCTTTTTCCAGCTGTTTATTATCTCCCCCTAATGTTAGAAAAGTTGTCTCATCAAAATGACAGTCATCAAACCGTGCTATAAAAATATCTCCAATCACTGGTTCAAGATATTTAATTAATGATGGAGAATCATATCCAACATATATACGTGGCCTCCTTTGAGGACCCATCTTAGTGTGTTGTGGTGGAGCAATTAAAACATATACTGCACATCCAAAAATTCTTAGATGAAAAGTATTTGGCTCCTAACCATAAGCCAATTACAAATTGAAGAATTCATGATAATTCGTTGGCCTGATGCGCATAAGAACTGCTACATGTGAAATAGCATGTCCCCATATAGAAACAAGGAGTTTTGCTTTCGTAATCAATAATCTATTTATTAATTGGAGGCACTTAATAAATAATTCTGCTAAACCATTTTTTGTATGAACATAAGCAACATGATGTTCAACAATAATCCCAACTGACATACAATAATCATTGAAAGCTTAAGATATACACTCACCAGCATTATCAAGACGTATTTTCCTGATCGGATAGTCTTGAAATTGAGCTCTTAACCGTATTATTTGAGAAGGCAATCTCATAATCGTCAAGTTACGAGTTGATAATAAAGACAAGTATGACCATCTTGTAAATGCATCAATTAATCATAAAATATCTAAATGGTTCACATGGTGGGCGAACGGGCTCAAATATGTTACCTTGTATACATTCCAAAAGTGCAAGAGACTCAATTCTAACCTTATTTGGTAATGATCTAATAATAAGCTTTTTTGAGAACATACAGCGCATAAGAATTCACTAGAGTTAAAAATCTTTTGGCTTTTAATTAAATGTCCATGTGAATTTTCAATGATTTTTTTACATCATTATAGAACAAAGATATCCTAGCCGGTCATGCCAATATTAAAAATATTTACATCAGTAAGCTTCTAGTTTACTATAACATTTATCTCAATTGTTATAATATTAGTGTAATATAAATCCAAAGAAAAAGTGGATAATTTTTCTGAGACATGTTTCTTATTCGATACCACACTTGTAATACGAAGGTATTTAATATTTCTTTCATTAATTGTCTCGATATAATATTCATTTTTTTTTAATATCCTTAAAATTTACAAGTTTCTTCGAGACTTAGTAGAGAGTAGTGCATCGTTTATAATAATCTTTATTCTTTCAGGTAATAATAAATTAGTTCTTTCGGAGCTTTAATAAGTTTTGCGCTACTAGATATTGCGCTAACATTAGCATCTTGCATAAGCAAATAAAAAAAATATTTTTTATTTATAAGTATGGTATGTGTTATAGTACTGTCTACGAGACAAATATCTTCATCTTTAATCTTGATTCCAACTAAATTTTGAACATGAACATCTATATTTTCTTCATTAAAATAAAATAAATATTCATAACAAATACTTTCTTATATATATATATATGCAAGGAAAATACACCAAATTAAACACAAAAAATAACACACAATGAAAACAAACATATAAAAGTAACACACATAATCAAAAGAAAGCTCAAAACCCGTCTTCATTCAGTCAACATCTTCCTATTAAGTTTTCACAGAAATCTGCTACATCTAAATGTGTTATATCAAGAGGATTGTGGTCAATATCATCATTTTGAGAAATAAAATTTTTTTACACATTTTTTTCCTTTTTCTTTCAATGATGCTTGATAAAGATCAACAGGATGATTTGACGTACGATAGGTATGTGACCACTGTCCTTTCATAGTACATCTATAGCATATATTTTTAGAATCCTTTAAAACTTTATGTTGTACCATTTTTCCTTTTTCTTCTTTCTTCTCATTATTCTCCCACTTCTAATGATTGATATTATTCTTATGATGAGAACAGTTTCTATAACCACCACGATATGCATGTCGACCTTGACCACATCTACGACCATAGCCACAAGTATAACTTCTTCCATGTCTAGTACTATTTAGTACTACTCCATTCAGTTCAAGGAATAGAGTAGAACCAGTTGGATGAACTTCATGATTTTTCATTAACAACTAGTTATTTTGTTCAGCCACAAGAAGATAGGAATTTAGCTCTGAATATTTCTTAAATCCTTTCTCTCGATACTAATGTTGCAGGAGCACATTCAAGGCGTGAAAATGGAGAATGTCATTTCTAACATATCATCATTAGTGATCTTTTCTCCACACAATAATAATTGGGAGCTAATTCTAAATATTGCGAAGTTATATTCACTCACACTTTTTAAATCTTGTAACCGAAGATGCATATAGTCACCACGAGCCTTTAGAAGAATTACTATCTTTTGGTGGTTATATACATCTCCACAATTTAAGTAGATCTTTTATCGTAAGATACTCAATTTTCAATCCCTCATGAAGGTGGTAATGAAAAAAATCATTGTTTTGACATGATTTTGCGGGGACCCATTATTTTCCTCTTTGATGGTGTCTTCAAACCCATCGCATCAAGATGAATTTTAGCATCCGAAATTCACAATAAATGATTTTGCCTGAAATATTAAGTGTTACAAATTCTAACTTCGTAAAATTTGACATATTGTTTTACAAGATATATAAAATATATTAGAATGTGACTATTTAAACAATTAATTTTTAAAAAATATTTTTAATTTATCTTTTAATGAAATAGATGATTAATATATATGTTAGTTAATAATAAATAATATCAATTACATATATGTTCACATCTTGATATTTAATCAAAATGTATTGTTTGTATGAATTTGTAAGACAACATCCAAGAAAAGGCAGTAAGACAGTTTATTTAGAGTAATCAGCCTCCTAGGACAGGATAACTCATCTCTCTTTCAATGTTTAGCTTTACTCGGGACAATGCTTATCTAATATCAACCCAAACTTATAGTACTATTTATAAAAATCAAGAATAGAATATAATCAATTAATAAAACAATTTTTCGACAAATTTTCACTTCAATTTCTGATGTAGAAGATCATACTAGACTCAACTATAGGGCATACTTTCTTAGTCAATAACATTATATGTAATTTATAGTAAATAATATTATATATAAATAATCATACATACTAAACAAAATGTGCTACTTAAATATTCAATCATAAAATTAAAGTATATTTTCAAGCTTTTTTCCTTTCAAACTCCTATGCCTTCGAAGTTGATTTTGAAGAGTGAGATTGTGCTGATAACATTTTATAAATCTAACTAAAAACTATTTGAAAAAGTAAGAAACTCTCAAAAGAAGAAGAAAAAATGCTCAAGAACACTAGAAAAGAGAGAATTTCAAGAGAGAATTATTCTCTTTATTGATGATTTCTGTAATATCCCACATCGGTCTGACACTAGAATGATGTCTGGGCTAAATGAGTAATTAGGAGTCTTACTAGTGTCAAGCGCTTTTAGGAGACTCAAGTTCGAGTCTTACCAAAAATAAAACCTTACACCTTAACAGTGGTGGCTAAGGTGGGGACAATATTGGTACGTTGTGGGCTCGAGTTGCTACAAATAGTATTAGAGCCACTCTAGGTGTGACGAAAGTATGAGTCCTGAGGACAGGACTGCTCCAAGGGGGTGGATTATAATATCTCATATCGATCCGACACTAAAGCGATGTGTAGGCTAAATGAGTAATTGAAAGTCTTACTAGTGTCAAGCGTTTTTGGGAGACTTAGGTTCGAGTCTTGCCAAGAACAAAACCCTACACTCAGTCAGTGGTAACTAAGGTGAGGACAATATTGGTACATTGTGCCCCTAAGTTGTATAATTTCTATGAGACACAAAACTCTTTATATAAATTTTTACAATGGGGTTGCATCAATCATAATGATAATATTTAATTAATTTCTTAATTTAGACATTATGAAATTTAGAGGTTATAAAATGCTAAATATTAAGAGGTTATAAAGGCATTCAATATTTCAATATTATTATTTATAGCACATATCAAGTTTTGTATGCCCAACAATATGATATAGTTTTTGAGGTGTTTTGTTATTTATATTTTACTGCTAGTACTTTACCTCATAAACACCCAAATTAGGGTTCTGCCAACCCATAGACAAGAGTTTGATTGTTTCAGCTATATCAAAGCGTGATTATCAGGAAACCAAAAGACCAATCGAGAAATACCACAAGAAATAGCACACACGCGTCGGAGAAAGAAAGAAAGAAAGAGAGAGATTGTAACAAAAATTTTTGGATTTCGACTTTGCCAGTTGTTGAAGTTTCAATTAATGAAGAAGAGAGAGCGATAGGAATGGGAGGGAGAGAGAGAGAGAGAGAGAGAGAGAGAGAGAGAGAGAGAGAGAGAGAGAGAATTAGAGTTTGGGAAAAAGCAGAAGGGAATGGCAGAATGAAGGTTTGGATGGTCAAATGAGAGTTGAAATAGCGAAATGAAGTGCGATTTGAGAGAGAGATTGAAAAAATGCAAACTCTACTAATATGCCAAAGAATTAATTATCAAAATAAAAGATTTAATTATAATTTTATAAGAATCAAAAGTTTTTTTTCCATAATTTATGCCACTGCAAAAAATTAGACGTAAGGAAAATATTATTTTGGAAGATGTCATATGAAAGATAAAAGATTAATTATATATATACTTAAAGATATGGGTCCCTCAAATCACACTTCATTTCGCTATTCCGAATCTTGTTTGACCAACCAAACTTTCTCTCTGCCATTTCATTTCGCTTTTTCCCAAATTCTCCTTTTCTCCCTCTCTCTCTCTCTCTCTCTCTCTCTCTCTCTCTCTCTCCTTGCAATTCCTATAGCTCTCTCTTCTTCAATATTTCGACAACTCACAAAGTAAAAACCCTAAAGTTTTTGTTACATTCTCTCTATCTCTTTCCTTCTTTCTCCCACGCTCGAGTTCTATTTCTTGTAGTACTTCTCGGTTGGTCTTTTGGCTTCATGATAATCACATATAAGATTTTGGGATGAATATAAGATTTTGGGATGAATTATTATACAAGCCAACCATTTTCGATTTTATTCTTTAAAAATAATTTAATTTTATAATGCACATCAAATGGACCTTTAATGTAAGATGGTTGATTGAGATATTAATAGGGATTGACATTCATTATATATGTATAAAAACTTAGTTCTATTAGTTGGAAAAGTTTTATGTTAAAATCTCTGGACATTCGGATTGAGTCCTCTGTACCAACAATCCAATTTCCTAGCTAGAACACTCCAAGACGCACAAGATTAATGATGTCTCCATCTGCAACAAAATCTCCATTTCAACATTTTAGTAAGTTATTGCTAAATCAGATAAGAACTAGTAGCAGTCCATCAGTGTCTTTTGCCTTTTCTTGACCATATATAATAAACATCAAAAGGAGAATCAACCATACTCATAATGGCTTTTCATGTCAAGTGACTCCTGTTCTCCATCAACTCTTCATACCAATTAGGGAATCCCTGTAATCTGAAGCAGCATGTGCCTCCAATATGACCACTTGCATTGCAATGATCACAATGACGACAGGTTTTAATTCTAGCTACCTTTCTTCTTCAGATTTCCTTTCGTAGATCTATCCATCTTACAACTCTGTGAATGCACTAACAATGCTCTAATGCCAATGTGAATGCAGTAACAATGCATTGTTGCCTATGTTAGTAGCATAATTCGCCTAAAGTTTCTGTATTTCTGAATCTTCAAAACCATAGAATAGGCCTTATTTATACTCAAAAGAATTGTATTAAACATTTCAAAGAAGAAGAGAAAAGAAGAAGAAGAAGAAGAAGAAGAAGAAGAAGAAGATACCTCTACGACCAATCTTGCCCACTCTAGGCTTATTAAGTGTGAAAGCAGTAACAATGGGCTGCTGCTCCATCATGAAGAAAACTTACAACTGTACTTCGATCACACCAATACAATTTTTCATTACACCTCGATATGATACCAATGTATTTGAGTTTTCAACTTAACCATTCAGTTAATTTGCAGAGAAATTCTTCAAACAGTTAATCAAACAATGACACAATGATTTAACGTGATTGGCCAATTAATGCTACTCCCATTATGGAGAAACTATTTATACAAAAAAAAAGTATACATAAGAATGTCATCCTTCAAGTACTTTTTATCACACTCTCCTAATCTCTCAGAAAATATATCTCATCACACTCTCCTAATCTCTTAAAAATATATCTAGATACTTGCTTGTTCTCTCAAGCTTCAATTTAATATATCTAACTCTTATTTATAATAAGCATCATAGTAGACTTCTAATATAACTCAATCCCAAAAACTATAAATCTAATATAATTAGAAACTCTAAGATTAGAAATCTTCTCATTGAAATTATATATTTTCTACTTTCAGATCAAATGGAAAGTATAACAATATTCACTTTGGCAAAAACTCTATCATACAATCAATCTTCAATTTTTGTTGTAGCATGCGAATGATCATTCGTACACTAATCTTAGACCCATAAAATGCAACCAATCGAGTAATCTTTAGATTAATGCAAACAAACATGTAACCAATCATTGCAACCCACGTTTAAACAAACAAACAATCTTATAATCTATAATTGCATAATCTTCCTATTTTAAGAATTGTTCCACCATGAAAAAACATTCAACACCACTTTTATCACACAAATAAAATTATTCATAACAACTGGTTCTAATACCAATTTGTTAGATTTTTAAACATCAATCCATCAACTAATGTGCAAAAAAATTATCTAAACAATAAATCAAGAATCACGCAAAAAAATTTAATATTGTTTGGTCAATCAATGACTACTCCCAAAAGCAGTAGCATCAATTATTCAAAGAAGATTACAATGCACAAAAAGTACATCATTTTTGTACATCATTAAGAAACTTACTTTTTCTCACAAACTCTATGACTTGAAATCTGTCAGTATATAACTATATACTTCATATTCGCTAATTTTCAACTTTTAATTGAATTTACCATACATTTATTTATAATAAGCGTTAAACAAATTTCTGACATAATCCAAATATTAAAATTAGGAATCTAATGCCATTGAAAACTCCAAAATTAGAAATCTATCAAAAACTAACATACTTACTATTCTAGTTGTACTTAAATTACACATTTTTTATTTTTTACTAAAATAAAATTTTTTAACAATTTTCACCTTTGAGAGAACCTCACCAAGCAATCAATCTTCATTCTTCACTCTTCATGCTATTCTAGCATGTCATCAATCCAAGTCATCAAATAAATGTGTGCGAACAACATGCAACTCATCATTAAAATTCATCTGCAAACAAACAAACAATTAGCCTTCTAATCTATAATTGCTAAATTTTTCAATTGTTGTAATTTCTCCGCCACAAAGAAAACATTCATCTCCACTTTAATGAGACCAATAAAATTCATCATCTCAACCAACTCTAATAGCAATTTGTTAGGCTTTTCAACCTTAATCAATCAAGTAATATGCGATGAAATTATTCAAACAATAAATTAAGTAATCACACAAATAATTTAGCATCATTTGGCCAATTAATGACTAACTCACATAGGGGGACAAAATTATACAAAGAAGATTACAATTTACAATAAGGTCATCCTTCAACCACTTACTTCTTTTTTGATATTCTATGACATATAATCTCTTAATATATAACTTGATATTTGCTCATTCTTTCACTCTTCGAATTAATTGACCCAATACTTGATTATAATAAACATGAAATGAACTTCTAGTAATACTGAAAAAATTAAAATTAGGAATCTAATACAATTAGAAACTCTAAAATTAGAAATATGAGAAAAAAAAAACTAATGCACTTTCTATTCTAATTGTACTTTAATTACATACTTGTTATTTTTACTTCAAGCCAAAATTCATACAATCTTTGCATGGCCACCAAACAATCAATGTTCAATCTTCCTTATACCAATGAACGATTATTGGAGTTTTGATCTCATGCCCTTAAAAGGCAACCAGTCAATTAATCTTCAAATTAACATGAACAAACACAGTCAATGCAAACCATATTTAAAAAACAAATAAACAATCTTCTAATCTACAATAACCAATCTCAGAGGTTGAGAAATCAACTATATAAAGAATATTACAATATACAAAAAGTTCATCCCTTACACACTGTTTCACTTGTATTATTTTAGTATATTACTTGATATTGCTCGCTGATTTTCCTACACGTATATTTAATTTACTCAACCGTTATTTATAATAAATACTAAATAAACTTCTAATACAACCTAAACACTAAAATTAGTAATCTACTATAATTAGAACTTTAAAATTAGAAATCTACTAAAAACTAGCGCACTTTTTATTATTGTTGAACTCAAATTATAAAGCTTTAGTTTTCAATTCCAAAAAGAAGTCTAACAATCTCCACCTTTGCGAGAATTACACCAAGTAATCCATTTTCAATCTTCATTGTAGCATTCAAATGATCATTTAAACTCTAATTCATGCCCTTGAAATTCAATCATTCAATTAATCTTTGAATTTAATGTGAATAAACATGGAATCATTCTTTGCAATTCACATGTGAACAAACAAACAATTTATCTTCTGATCCATATTTGCTTAATCTTCTAAGTTTTATAATCACTCCACAAGGAAAAAGCACTTAATTCCATTTAGATTACATTAATAAAATTCATCATCACGCACATTTCTGATATTAATTTATTGTGTTGTCAACCCTAATCAATCAACTAGGTAAAATTATTGAAACAATTAATCAAGCAATTACACAAACAATTTAATGCGATTTGGCCACTCAATGTCTATTTCCGTGAGTGAAGAAATTATTTCTACAATGACAATTGTAATACATAAGAAAGTCATATTTTAAGCGCTCAATTCTTACACACAATCTATCACTTTACTACATGACATGATTTACCCAATTTTTGTACTTTAATTTAATTTACTCAACCCTTGTTCATAGCAAACATTAAACAAATTTCTGATATAACGCAACCACTAATATTAACAATCTAGTAAAATTAAAAGTCCAAGAATTGAAAATTATTGGAAGGTTACAAACTGTCTATTCTAATTGTACTCAAATTAGACACTTTCCAGATTGAATAAAATTTTCTTTGAATTTGATAGGTGAAATTAGAGGACTATTTGAAAATTGGTCTTCTAATTCATTTGGAACTTTGTTTATTGATATGGTACTAAATTTAAAGAAAAGCTTCCACAATTTGCGTAAAAATAGAATTTTTTGTTTAATTGATCCTATACCATTGAGCAAAGTAGGTAATTTTTTATTTAATTCTCCACATGCAGCATCAACATCAATGAAACCTAGTTTTACTTTCACACCGTGCAATCTTCATAGAACATTTCCAAGGAAAGGTATAAGTATTGCCTGTTAATTGCGTTTAACACCAAGATCATCCCTAATGATCATAATTCCGGAGTGATAATAGAACTCAGTGATTAAAAAGGAATTAGATCTCTTGCTTCAAACATGATATAAAAATTAGTAGCATGGGTTTCTAATTAGTATGCAAGAAATCATATCAGAGTATTGTAATACAACTACAACTAAGTGACTTATCTTCAATCGTAGTTGTAATACAACTACATCTGCGTGTAATTGTAGCATGGGTTTCTAATTACTAGCTTCCTTATTACATCAATTAGATCCTACATACTAATAAATATAAGTCGTCAATCAGTTTTTTTGTAACCACTATTAAATTTCAATTGGTAAAGTGACTAAAATTAGTCTTTTTTACAATAAAATTTGGTAAATTGAGTGAAACACTATCATTTCTCAAAATTTGTATTTATTTATTTATAATTATGAATATTATGGTTGCCCAAAAAATTGTAAGCACAGCGTTTTTCTTTTTTGGCATTCCCTTTTATAATAGTGTGAATGAAGCTCAACGTTCCTTAATCGAAGGTATTACGTTTGTATTTTCTATATTAAAAACAAATCATATTATAAGAGATTTTCTATTTAAGACTTTGTAATAAATTGAATAATCATTTAATTTTGAAGCATGCATAAAATTAACATCATGATATATAATAAGAAATATGAAAAATGTTTTAAAAAAAAAATCTCTTCTGTCATCCACTTGTACTACTATATAAAGTCATGTTAGCTTATTAAATAAGCAAGAGGCTTGAATCACTTGTCTTAATGTGTCAAACCGACGCACCAATTACGCCTGTCCGAAAAAATAATCATCAAGATGGTTGTTAATAATTTACTGCCTTAGGAACTAATTCGAATGGTGAGTAGGTGAAAAAAATTTTAAAAATGAAATAAGTGTAAAACTAATCTGAATAATTATAAATCAATACTCCTATCAACCTAGTTGGTTTCCTCTATTTATTCATCCAGCTAAGGTGATTACCAACTTTACTGCTAGCTAAACAAGTGGGCTCCACTAACCCTTAATAAAAATAAGCAAATCAATAAAAAGGAAAAAAAAAAAAAAAAGCCGGCCCCATCAACAATCAATCACCGTGAATCAGCTGGACCCACCGTTCACAAAGAATCAACATGGGTATAACATCTTCAACTGTGATTCTATGGTGCACGCCACACGTATTCTCTATAAGTCCAAAAGCAAGAAAACTGCTGACGCACGTCAAAATCTAGAGTATGGATGGATGACATCATCAATTTTGTGTGAGATGACGACAGAATATGACATGTGGCATTTGATGGGCCAGTTGAAGAATTACAAGTTGGAGTTTGGCCGCTTGTGCTTGAAATTAAAAGATTAAAAAGATTAATTAATATAAAGAAAATGAAAAAAATAGTAAATAATTAATGAGAATTGGCTTTTGTCACCTTACCATGCTTAGGATGGAACTAAAGGGCATCTTCAACGCCCATTCACTCTGTTTGAACCAAGCGGATGGGCGTTGTGCCACCTAGTTGCCACGATAGCATTTATAATAAATATAAAAAAAAAAAAAATAAGCGTTGAGCACTCAACGCCCAGCGGGGTTAGTAGCGCTGAGGTGGCCACCTCAGTGCTACCAACCCTACGTTGGTGATGCCCTAAAGGGGTGATAAGTGTACAGCTGAGAAAGGACGACTTTTGTTTGTCGGGGCAGTTGACTCAATATTACATAATTTTTATTATCATATTACTTTGAAAAAAAAAATTGTTTAAGCAATGCCCGTACATGGAGGTGCCAACATTTAGGTAACTCTCAGGAGATTTAAACGTAACAAAAGGTTACATATACCACATTATTAACTTATTAAATTTTTATTTATTAAACTATATCTTTTAATAGTTAATAAATTTTTATTCATTAGATTATATCTTTTAATAATTATAATTTGTTAGATTATACTGTATAAAATTTATATTTACATTAATTTATTATTTATATTATTTATAATATTTTATTTATAAAAAATATACTTTTATAATAATTACTATTCACATTTAAATTAAATATAAATATGATTATTTAAATTGATATCAAAAATTATATTTTTTATAATTATTTATTTAAATTATCAAATTTTAAATTATTTATTTAAAATTAATTATTTTTAAAATATCACCTTATTATTTTGAAATTTTATTTAAAAATATTATTAAAATTTTTAAAAAATAAATATATTTATTTTTAAAAATATATATTATTTATTTTTAAAAATATATATTATTTATTTTAAAAATAATGATTTATTATTTTAAAATTTTTAATTTTATTTTGATTTAAAATATTTTTATTTTATAAATTAAAAAATTAAAAAAAATTAATTTTTTAAAATTACATATATAATAACAACAATACTTTAAAGGTGCTACAGTGCAATGACACTCAGCGTTTAACAAATGTTAAACACTCAATGCCATTTAAACTTTAGTTAAACATTTAGCAATGGACGTCTAACCAAAGTAGCGCTCAATAAATGCCACAGTGGCACTCATTGAGCACCATAAGGCATACTCTTAGCTTTCTTTTTCCTTTTTCTTTATTCACATTACATCTAATTCTTTTTTGAATACAAATATTTATCAGTTTATATAATTTAAGTATATTTTCAAAATATTTAATAAAATTAGAGGACATCATCAAAAAATTGCGCTGAAGTGATGAAGCAATTTTCTTTTTCTTTTTAAAAATTTTTTTCTCCTCGTCAAAAACTTAAATACAACAGCTGATTGCCCGACAATTGATACAAATATTGTTTGACTAAGTTGTGAAAAAATGTTGACTATAATTTAAAAAAAGAAAACATTTTCCTTCAAAGAACATATATACCCTTCAAGAAGCATTACAAGTAGAAAATTGCATGCCCTTCTTTATTTATATAATTTTGAGAATGAGTCTAACCTCTTTTAACTCTAATTTATGAAGGGTATATATGATGTATCTATATATATTCTTATTGTTTTTAGTTAATGTCAATATTAATTGTCAAAAACTAATTTAGGTCTCATTTGTGTTGTGATCTGTTTGTTTTTTAATTCAAATTAGGCTTTTGTATCCAATACTCTGAAAAAGGAAAATATGCATTAATTAGTTGAAGAAATTTAAAAAGTTGTTTTTAATTGATATTTAAGAATAAGTTGTCTCAAAAAATAAGATAATAATTTTTATTTTTATTTTTTGGTATCCAGGCTTAATAATTGTTTCAAACCACAAACTAACAACATCCTTAATTAGTTATTCTAACTTCTGTAATAAATATTTGTGTGTTTTATATGTTTATAATTAAGTTCATGTCTGTTATGTGTAATTTAATAACTTTTTCATTTATCAAATGTATTTTTATAATAATTATATTTTAATTTTTGTATTCTATAATGATTATATATATATATATATATATATATAATCAAATATTTAGAAATATCTAATTAAAATTTTGAAATTTGTTTATCTTTCTCGGTTTTATTGAGCTTTTTTTTTTATTTGAACAAAATATTTGTGCACGTAAAAAAAAAAAAAAAACCAAAAATGCATATAACAAATCCAAAAGAGGTAGAAGTACTTCGCCTCTTTAACATGTCAACGACGGCAATAACATTTTAATATGAAAATGGCAGTGGCACATTTGATTTTTTTAAATATATTGAATATCGTAGGAGATCTTTGAGTTTTAGGAGCAATATTTTCTTTAAAATAATTAATTCGAAATTTTGATTTTCTATTGGCAACAAATGATGTACTGCAAATGTAAATCAACAAATTTAAACATGTTCCATTAATTTCTTTACACCTCACTAATTAATTAAATAAAGCAAATTCCTCAAATTTAATAATCTATATACAATTATAAGAGTGATTATGCCAAAAAAAATTGAAAATATATAAATGCTCAGTGACAGTGGCTACATAATCAATTATAATTATCAAGGGAAGAGACTAAAATCAAACTAAAATCAACGAAGAAATACTACTATGAAAAATAATAAATTATTTATTTCATTGTACTTATCATAACTTTGCATTGATCCAAGTTTCCATAAGTTATTATTTGGTCAAATGAATTGGATGAATACATATAGTCTATTTTTAATAAAAAAAAGATTTAGTTACATAGATTCAAATGAATTACGTAGATCTGGAATTGTACCTTAACTTTAAAAAGAACCTTAAAAAAAAATTAAAATTTCACTATTCTTTTTTGCATTAATATTTTTTTAGTATTTTTAAACTAAGTTCAACTCAATAAATATGTTTTAATACAAGAAGTCAATTAACCCTAAAATATAATTATTAGATAAGAGTCTAACTATGTATATCAGCTATGAGTAAATAAATTATTAATATCCTTTTTCACGTGTATAATGACATACAGACGTGATTTGTAATAGAGAGGAAAGATAAATAAAAAATGAGATAAACAAGCAAATATTATTACAATAAAATTTGAATACGTGACTTCTTAGATAAACTTTACTCTGATACTAAACTAGAAGCTGCTTAACCAAAAAGATATAACTGTCTTATAAGAGTCTAACTATTTATATTAATTGTTAATATTTATGAGTCCAACTATGTATAACAAGTAGATAAATTGTTAATATTTAATAACACAAATTTATTGTATGAATAGAATTTTTCACTTTAGGTTACTAAGAGCTATATATAAATACATGACATACGCACAAATAATATATATATGGTTTATGCCAAACTTTAGTTAATATATTTTTATATGCAATTAATATCAAAAGAAAGGAGGTTACGCTGATTAACTGAGATTAGCGTAGATAAGCATGAATGCTCAAAAAAGAAACTTCTTGACCAAAAATGAAATTATAAATACAACTATTGAATGTATGCATAATTAATATATATAACTAGAGATTCATTTACTTTAATAGTTCCATTAAAAACCTAACAAATAATAAATTGGAGTGGGTGATCAAGCTAGCAAGCAAACTTTAACCTAAAATATACAGTAATTAAATTCTATTTAGCGAAATAAATTACCATCTGATAATTAATTATGCTTCTTAACAATATGTAATTATGGAAACTATGGATGCGATCAAGTTATAAATATGGATGCACAAAAAAAAACATTTTAATTAGCTTTAGAAAACAATTTAATGCCTAAAAGTAGTTACGCAAATAGAAAATAGAAAAAAAAAACATAATTAAAAAGCTCTGGAAGTTCCTTAATATGGATCAAGATTTTCAAAATTATAATTAATTAATATATATAATTGTGCACTGATTTTTATATGGTCAAAATGTATCTTGTATTTGTCATGAAATATTTTCTTTGGCTAATAATAAATATTGATTGTAAAATAAATAGGTTGTTAGAAGAGGTTTGAGAATGCAACTACATAACCTATAATAACCTTGTTGTGTTAATGGAAGAGAAATAAAATTGAAGAACCTATAAATATCAACAACCCAATAATAAAGTTTTCCATAATTAATAAATATAAAATACACTTAATAATATATACACTTAATAAAGTTTTCCATAATTAATAATAAGGTTTTCCATAATTCCTTGTAATATATACATATATACACAAATAGTAACGTATGTTCTATAAAAATAACTAATTTGTTGTTTTTACCACATATAGGTAATCCAAACTCATTTCAATCAAAAATTTAAATAAAAACAATTGCTTGTTAGTCGAGGTTAATTAATTGTGTGAGCAACTATTATTTCATTTGAGGATTTTCATACACAATCTCTTTGATAATATTTTATGCACACCAAGTTGGATTTGCCTACCTATATATGACATAATACATAGTAATACAAGGAACTTTGTTATAGCTTGATCCCATGTTGACACCTACCAACCTGATAATAGTACACTTGCTTGAGAAGCGACAATGAATAAACAATACCTTGACACCAGGTTGTTACCAATCAAGTTAGACACTATAGAGCATACTGAGGGATTATTAATACTTGAAAACTATATTCCAAAGTTAGGTTGGCACCTATCAAGTTGGACAAGCTAGACACCTAATATCAGCATAACAAACTTGAGCCATGTGAGTTGTAGACAATAACCAAGGCAAAATATCTGAGATTTTGCATTAGTCCTACAAGATTATGTGATCCTATATTAATTGTGGTCAGATAGTGATAATAACATTTGTAAGTTTCCTAATTTAATTGAAATACGATGTCCACATGCTAGAGGGCCAAAGTACACTATAAGTAGGCCTAACTCTATACAATCAAGGGACATTCACTAACACCCAACTCATTTTAGCATTTGAATTTTCATCTACAAGCTTGACTGACTTAAGTATCAAAAGGATCTTTGCCCATTGTCACATCTGTATTCTAAAGGATAAACTATTTCAAGTTTGTCTGTTTTTAGGTTATCCTTTTGAGGTCAAAATACTTTAAATCAGTGATGTCTTCTCTACCCATTCTTTTGAAATTGATATGGAAAAAAAAACTTTGCAAGTTGCACTGCACTCTCTATTACAATACGTCACGAAGAGGAAGATTATCATAAGGAAGATGTTGACTTTATGATGACATCAATAGTAGCACTTCGAGCAAATGAAGAGGAAGATGTTCCAAGAATTATTTCACAGCGAAACTCATACCCTACATGTTACCATGCAGAAGAACATGGTGATGATGACATATGCAATGGTAAAACAACAACAAATGTTTGAAGTGGTCTTGCACATGCTAGAAATCTAGTCATCATGTAAGTTGTATAAAATAGAGATAAGCAACTGTTGCATCATGGCCTTAACCCAAAGGTCCAATAGAGCTCAACAATAATGTTTTCAACCTAAATTTGTTGATCACAAGGTTGTCCCGATGTAACACCAAACAAGAAAGAAGCCTAATAAATGAAGGAAATAGGTCAATTTCTACAAACACATTCTACTCACCAACCAAATGTGAAACTCAAAAAGTTTTACTTTGGCAAGCGGAAACCATTAGTGGAAGGCTTTTTCACCAAACCTATGTCCAAGCCAAAAAAAAAAAAAAAAAACCAACTAAGTTCAATTTTACAAATAATATAAGAATTTTATCAGAAAGGTTGTTGACTCCATCAAATGTAAAGAGTGGTGATGTGAAGACATTGCAAGATAAGATTGATCTTTAAGATCACTTCAAGTAAGTATAAGTCTTTGTTGCCTCGCGTTATAATGATGCAACAAAGTGCAATGGATTTCTTTACCCATGGGGAAGTCTCACGTGAAAATGGTGTTAGAGGTTGAAGTCAAGTATTGTCCATTTGTTCAAGCACCTCACTTTTATGTTCACATTATAGTTTACAAAAACAGAGGGATTGCCACAGGAGGATGAACAACCTACATATGGTTCAACAACAAAAGGGAGAAAGCTTGGAAAATTATCTGCAATGGTTCGATAATATACGAATTAGATTTGATGAGAGTATATTATTAAACCACAATCAAAGTTTTCAAATTTGAGCTAAGGTCTAAGCACTTGCTCTATTCCATGGGCAAGAAGAAAGTCAATAACTAGGAAGAATATCTTAAGAGTGTCAGAAGTATATCAAAAGTATATCAACGTTGATGAGCTTATGAAGGATAAGAGAAAGAAAAATAATTTTCCTTGGGGGAAGAAAAAGGCAAGAAGTAGTGTTGCAAATAAGGCACAAAGTACAAGAAAGAATAAGTGTAGGAGTAACTAGCAAAAACTATAAGAAAGTTACCCGCTAATTAAGGTAACAAATCGACATATCTTGTAGTTTATGACATTCATCAATAAAGAAATATTTATTCTTTTAACTCAAAATAATGTGCATGCAAGTTTATATTCCTTTCATGCCTTAGGATGTGTACATCTGCCTATGGGTTGACACCACTAGAAAGAAGGGTCACAATCTCATCATGCCTTAATAATCAAACTAATGAGTTAATATTACGAAGAAAAAGGACTTTTGTCTCGAGTGCCTTAAAATAAAATTTATGACTTGGTATTAGCAAGAAGAAGGGCCTAGCCCTAAAAGGTCTGGAAGTGTGACCTAAGATATGGCACCAGTGAGAAGAGATTGTGGGTTCAGAAAAAAAAAGGGAAAGAAAGAATTGATTAAGCCACATGCATACAACAGAGAATAATATGACTTGGGGTTTGATGTTAAACCATATTTCACACATGTTGAGTTGGCACCTATTAAACTGAATTTTCTACATATGACATAAAATTTACTAAACGTTGGGAACTCTATTATAGCTCAAGTCCAAGTCAACAGGTGCCTGCCTAATTGTAATGTACCTAATCGAAAAGCTATAAAGAACAAACAATGCCTTGACATAAGGTCACCTAACAACTTAGACATCTTTTGACCTTAACACTACACAACACTTAAAAAAAAATTTCACTCAAAAATAGTATTCAATATTACGGCAACACTTAATAAGGTGCATACTTACTTGCCAACTTGATGGACTTGAGTCCTATGATGCAAATGATAAACCTTGGCAAATTATCAATGGTTCTATATTGATTCCACAAGATTACATGATCTTATACAGATTATCATCTAATAGATACTTCTTATGCAAAATAAATTTTCTAAGTTTTTTAATTAGACTAAACACAATTTTTATTGGCCAAAGACTCAAAGTACAGTATGCGTAGGTCATAACTCTGTAACGTAGTATATTCACTAGCACCTTATAATATTGGTGAACCCACTTTTCCCTCAAGAAAAAAATCTACGTCTGGATTACCAAGGTAAATCATGTATTAATTACATAATGTATTATAATAAAGTACATTATTTTCTAATGTGCTAATTTTATGACTATTTTAAGAAAAACAAGGTAATAGTTTCAGGAATTAAAAAAAAAATAGCTCAAAAATGTAAAGATAGGACAAAAATAGGACAAATTGTCAATAAACAAGGAAATTAAATAAAAATGTAAATGGATTTGATTTATTTACATATTATTCATAATGTATTAATTGAGAATTATCGTAATCAATTAGCCTAGTGAGAAGAAGTACATATCTTGAGATAAAATCTTGGTAAAATATCGTCATAATTAATTATAAATAGGTAAAGATTAGCAATTCCAAATTAGCATTCTTTTTCAAATTAAAAAGAGGTGAGCCTTGGTTTTAAGTAGCTTATTTTCAACCTCGGGATTTATTCGATGCATTTGTGAAAAGAAATAGCTCAACCATTCTCTAGAAATACATTTGTAGCAATAGCAAATTAATTAAAGCATTCCAAGATATTAACTAATCACCTTAATCTTTCCTAAAAGCAATAATATTTTTTTGTATGCATGTTTATACTCAAAATAATTATTAACTATTCTCTAGAAATAGGTCAACCATTCTCTACATTTGTAGCAATAGCAAATTAATTAAAGCATTCCAAGATATTAACTAACCACCTTAATCTTTCCTAAAAGCAATAATATTTTTTTTGTATGTATGTTTTTACTCAAAATAATTATTAAGTAACGATATCATAAATTCATGAAAAATATTAACATTTTGTAGAGAAAGTGTTTTTAGAAACATATCTTTTGAGATTGTTGTTGAAGGTTTTTCTTAAATAATGCGTCAACATGTGATTTGAAGCAATCCAAACTCTTAAGATTAATGTTAATAATATGTATTTAAAATGCATGCTAGTCAAGTATTACTCTTTCGCAAATTTAGTTACAAATGTGTTGCTTAGACTTCTCCTTAAACATGTTCTTGACATTATTAATACGTATTTCTAATGTTGAACCATTTGCTTAACTCTTTTTATTTTTTCAATCTGAGTGATGTACACAATTTTCTTGTGTATGGAGAAGTTTTGTACATTTGCAGCTACTACTTTAATGCTTACTAATCATCAAACATCGTCATCATTTACGACTTTCTTATCTCCTTTAGTTCTACAATAAATACAATTAATGGTGAAACCAAGAAAATTAAGAAATGTTACTTGATTATAAAGTCGATTATTCAGCATCATCAAATAAAACAAAAAAAAACCCTTATTTATACAATATGTTGATGCATATAACAATTTTATCAGAATTAGCTCATCAAAATTCAGAAAATAGAAACAAAAAATAAAAAAATGCAAGATCAAAAAACTTTTGCAAGAAACGAAACCAAATGTCTTTCTTCTAATTTGTGCTAAATTTGGAAATAGAGCAATAGAATCTGAAAAAGATGCTCTAATCTTTAAAAAAAAAAAATTATAATACCAAATTTGACCTTCCAGACGTTACAAAAGCAGTTGCTGACCGCTTTCGTCTTGTCGCATTCATTTTTTATTTCTTATAAATATTGGGCGAAAAATTTCTTCGTTTCGTGCTCTTTTTTGTCTTTTAATCCGATTTTCAATCAAAAAAGTAAGAAGAAGAAGAAGATGAGAAGGAGGAGTAGAATGATAATTATGATGATGATGGTAAAGCGCTGCAACTAGAACCCTTAGGTTTCTGAGTCAATGGCTCTTGAAAAGTGGAAGCTTGAAGCTTTGGCCTCATGAATGTGTTATTCGTATATCTACATATGCATATTCATGTCTTATATATGCATGTATGGATACATAAATCTAAGGAACTTTAAAAGAGAGAAGCTAGAGCTTGATTGGCGAGACTTAAAAGCTTCTCCAACTTCTCTGAGACGAGAAGAGAAAAGCTTTTAAAATCGTAGCTCAACGATCTTTGAAAGCCAAGCTGTCGTCTTTAATTACTCTCTCTATTTCTACTGTTCCAAAACACTGAGCCTCTCCTTCCCTCCTTTATTCATTCATATATCCTCACATTTCATTTTATATTTTTGTCCCCGCTTCTTGGAAGAAAAACGTGTTAACCAGAAGAAAAAAAAATAAAAAAAAGGAAAAAGAGAGAAACTACAACGGCAACATTACAAGATCGCAAGAGCTGTAGTAGCACAAGCAGAAGAAGTTTGATCAGGTTTGTGTTGGTGAGATCTGAGTAATGGATTCGGGCTCAGGAGATGAAGCAGATGTATCTGATCCTCAAGGGAGGAAAAAGCGCTACCATCGTCACACCGCTCGTCAGATTCAGCAGCTTGAAGCGTAAGATTATATGCATATCTATATGTAAATCTATATAAGATTCAAATGATAAAATTAGTTTTATTCTATTTATACACTATACTATCAGTTTTTTGAATAATGGGTTTATTTTTTTATTTTTTTTATTTTTGTTGGGGGTGGTGTGGGTCTGTGTTTGTAAATTTGATCATAATATTGAAGGGTGTTCAAGGAGTGCCCTCATCCAGATGAAAGGCAAAGGATGCAGTTGAGCAGGGATTTGAATCTTGAGCCTCGGCAAATCAAGTTCTGGTTTCAGAATAGAAGGACCCAGATGAAGGTTTATTATTTAAAGCACTTTAAATTTGAGTCTCCTAGTTAAATATTTTTAAAAGATTATGATTATTTTATTCCATTAACTTTTTTCCCTTAACTATTTTGCTTCATCAGATGCAGCACGAACGAGCAGATAACTGTGTACTAAGAGCCGAGAATGATAAAATTCGATGCGAAAACATTGCCATTAGAGAGGCTCTAAGAAATGTTATCTGCCCGAATTGTGGAGGCCCTCCTGTTTGTGAAGATGGGTTGCTTGATGAGCAGAAACTGAGAATGGAGAATACCCAGTTGAAAGAAGAAGTTGGTGTTTTTTTTTTTTTTTTTTTTTTTTTTGGAAAATTCTTTTTGATTTGATTTGGTTTATTTTATCTTCCTATTTTTTTCCATCTTTTTTTTTTTTTTTCTTTTTTTGGGCTCAGCTCGATAGAGTTTCTAGTATTGCTGCCAAGTACATTGGGAGGCCAATCTCAAGACTTCCAAGTATTCAACCAATTCCAGCATCTTCACTAAACCTAGCAATGGCAGCTAGGTTTGATGATCATTATCAGCAGCAGCATGGATTCACAGGCCCTTCACTTGATCTTGACCTACTTCCTGGAAGTGCTTCATCTGTTCCTCCACAACAAATGCTTGCTTTACACTCACCAGGCATCTCTGACATGGAAAAGTCACTTATGGTTCAAGTAGCTGCCAATGCCTTGGAAGAATTTGTTAGGCTTTCTCAAACTGATGAACCCTTGTGGATAAAAACCAGTACTGATGGGAGAGATGTTCTTGAACTTGAAAGCTACCAAAGAATTTTTCCTAAATCTCACCCCTTGAAAGGCTTTGATTCTAGGGTTGAAGCTTCAAGAGATTCTGGCCTTGTTATCATGAACGCCTTGGCCTTGGTTGACATGTTTATGGACCCGGTTAGCTCTTCTTCTTCTTCCTCTTCTTGCTATCTATATTCTCTATCACCTTATTTGCCATGTGTCTGGATTATTGATTGCAGAAGAAGTGGATGGAACTATTTCCTACTATTGTATCAGAGGCAAGAACAATTGAGATTATATCTTCTGGAATAATGGGCAACAGAAGTGGATCATTGCAACTGGCAAGTATATATTTAGTGCTTCTTCGATTAACTTCTCGGGCATAGTAAGTATTGATTGGTACATAAATAGAACAGGTATCTTACTGATTCAAATTGGCCATCAAAGCAGATGTACGAGGTAATGCAGGTGCTTTCGCCTCTAGTTTCGACTCGAGAATTCTATTTTCTCCGATACTGTCAGCAAATCGAACAAGGGTTATGGGCAATTGTTGATGTTTCATTCGATTTATCTCAAGAAAACCAGTTAGTCCCTCCCTCAAACTTCCGCAAGCTCCCTTCAGGTTGCTTGATTCAAGATGTGCCCAATGGCTACTCCAAGGTAAAAGAAAAAAATAAAAATAAAAATAAAAATAAAATATATATATATATATATATAAGAAAGAAAAATCAATCGATTTAAAAGGTGTTCCAAATATTGAGGAGATCAAGGTTTAATTTGAATGAGTTGTTGACAGGTTATTTGGGTGGAACATGTGGAAGTAGAAGACAAGACTCCAATTCACTGGCTTTACAAAGATATCATTCAAACTGGTATGGCATTTGGAGCTGAAAGATGGGTGGCTACCCTACAAAGAATGTGCGAAAGATTGGCTTGTTTAATGGTGACTGGTATTTCAACTAGAGACCTTGGAGGAGGTACTTGTAGATTGCTTCTATTTTCTTCTATTTTTTTTTCCATATTTAATTCGATACATTTTTGAGGATGTTGATTAATTTGATAAGATCAAAGACTGGTTAATTTGTAGTGATTCCTTCTCCAGAAGGTAAAAAAAGCATGATGAAGCTTTCCCAAAGAATGATTAACAATTTTTGCGCAAGTATCAAGGCTTCCAGTGATTACAGATGGACCACTGTATCTGGTTTAGATGAAATAGGGGTTAGGGTTTCATTTCATAAGAGCACAGAGCTTGGACAACCCAATGGTTTAGTTCTTACGGCAGCTACTTCTATATGGCTTTCAGTGCCTCCTCAAATGGTTTTCAATTTCTTCAAGGATGAAAAAACAAGAGCTCAGGTGCTTTTATGGGTGTAATTAAGACTAATTTTGCTGTTTTGCTTCAGTCTTTAAATAAATCTGATAATCTGTTTTCAAAATTATCTTCTATTGCATTGAAATCAGTGGGACATTTTATCCAATGGGAATTCTGTTCAAGAAGTGTTTCACATTGCTAATGGATCACACCCTGATAACTGTATATCGGTCCTTCGAGTAAGTTCATCACAAAAATCAAGCTTAATTTGTCCGTTTAATTTTACGAAGATTTCATAACATGTTTAATTTTGATTAGCAGGGACTTAATATGAATCGAAACAACATGTTAATACTGCAAGAAAGCTGCACGGATTCATCTGGTTCCCTTGTTGTTTATGCTTCAGTTGATCTAATGGATATAAATATAGCAATGAGTGGGGAGGACCCTTCAACCATAGCTTTGCTTCCGTGCGGTTTCACCATAACGCCGGATGGTCGGCCCGGCCATGGAAGAGCTTCGACGAGTGCTAGTTCGCAAATAGAAGGCGTGAACAGATCTGGTGGTTCGCTTGTTACGGTGGCATTTCAGATACTTGTCAGCAGCTTGCCATCTGCCAAATTGAACTCAGAATCAGTAACAACCGTTAATAACCTTATCAACGCCACTGTCCAGCAAATAAAGGCTGCTTTGAATTGCACCAGTTCCTGATCATGTTCTTCTGATTATTTTATCTATACCATCTTCCCTTCTTAAATACAAGAGAACTCAGATACACAGATGATTTAAACAGAGAGAAGCTCTTGGTTCTGGCATTCAATGAAGAGAGATTTTTTGAATTCAGTAGTCTCGGGTGGTTGGATATAGGTTGGTTGGACTTGAATGCCTTCATCAAGAGCCCTTATAAGTTGCTACTACTACAACTTTCTCATCGAGCTTTTTTTTCCTTTTTTATAAATCAGATCTTCTTCAATTAGATACAATCAAAGCACTTTGATCTTTAAAGTTGGAGTCAAGAACGAACCATGCTTGCCTTTCCTTGCTCTTATAGCTTCTTGATATATATATATATCATTCTTATCTATAATGTCTCCTTCGTTCTAAGATTTAGTACCAAAAGCAGGAAGGGTAGTGGTTCGGGTATTGACTTTAAATTCACTAGGTGTATTTCATTCATGGATTTATGTAATAAAAGGGAAGGCTTTCCTTATATACCTTTTAATTATTGCTTCTCCTTCCTTCTTCTTCTTCTTCTTCTTCTCTATAGTGTATATAATATATCTTGTGTTGCAGAATTGCAATTAATTTTCACTATATTCAATTAATGTATGTGGGGATAATATGCATATATAGGACATGGTGTTGGCAGATTTGTGCTTTTGTTAGGTTGCATCAGGATTGGGCCCATTTGGTCTGAGGCTCCAAGCCAATGGGTTGCTTTAATTTGCAGGACTTAAGGGCGCAGGTCATGGCTTTTAATGGTTTCTAAGGATTTAAGTTGGAAGTTATACCTGGGTTCCATTTAAATTATACCTCATTCAGAACTAAGCCCTATTTGTTTAGTGATACTGATATAAAATATTGAAAATATTTTATTTGATTTTAAAAAATTCAGAAATCAATTTTTTAACATTTTGTTAAGAAAATAAATTATTTTTAAAAATTTATAAAATGTTATTTTCAGAATTCTGTCTTTACAATGCATTTTTATTTCTAAATTGAGAACAAAACCAACGTGATGGTCTTGACTTATATATAAACATAAATACACACATGTAGAAAAATATAAAATAACTAAAAATGTTTTTAACATATATACTTTTTGATATAATTATCGTTAAATATAAAATGGGCAGGAGAAGGAAACACAAATACTTAAAGGAAATGCTCTTATGAGTTATATTTTTTTAAAAAAGAAAGTGTCATGTTATAAATGTGGAAGAGCGTGATTCCTAAAAGGCATAAAATGTTTCATAGAGAATCAAAATGAAAAATATTTTTAATACGTATATACATATATTTTGATAAAGCGTTATATGTTTTCTTTAATTAAATTGAATCAAACTCAATATAAATTGATTTTAAGTTATTCAATAAACCTTCTAAAAGTACACAGTTATGTCAATAACCTGTATAATGGCAATAGCAACATTGGAGAAATTTAATTTAGCTCAATATCTATATATATACATGACATTTAACTATTAAAGCTAACCTTACACTAATGTAAGCTAACATTACATTAATATTTCTTATGATGACCTTTTCTCCTTTGTCTTAGTTATTTATTTGTCATTCTTTCTAGCGAAGTTTAGCTTATCCAACAATGTTTTCTCCATGTCATCATCATTCCAAGGTTTATCAAATCTTACACCAACAACTGACAGTGCTTGCGGAGAACAACACTTTAAATCAAGTTAAATGTAGTTATCATGAAAGGTTTTTGGCAGAGGTTTTCTTTTAAGGGGTGGGAGCCTAGTCTTACTTAATTTAGTTTTATCGTCACCAACTTATTTTCCTTTTTTATTTTAGAAGTTCCAGATCAAGTGGCAAATATCACTAACAGGAAGTTTCTAATTTCTTTTGAAAATGTGTAGATAAGAAGGGAGGGGAGTCATCTTCTGAAGTATGATATGATATAGAAGCTTCTTGTTGGGAGCATCAAAGTTAGGAATATTGCATTGTAATGGCTGAGGAGATTCTTACATGAGCAACATATTCTCTAAGGGTGCATTATTATTAGTAAGTTTTGAAACATCAAATTTAACTTTAACAGACTCTCTGCTTTCCTTAATTTGAGCCTCCTTTAAGAGCCCCTGAAAATTTATTAGCCCCTTATTCTTTAGTTCTTCTCTCATCAGCATCCAAAGTTTGGCAATAGTCAATCTTTCCCATTCTCGGAAGCTAGATGGTTAGCTTGCCAAAAGATTCCTGAGACTCTACCATTTCACCCTTTTAAACCCATTATTAACTTCACGTCAATAGCAATGAGACTGAAATTCCTACTCAGCCTACTTGGAACATTTCGTTCTCTAGTTCCCTAACACTTGGTCATAGCTGTAAATTGAATTCCTTGTTGGCCCTCTTGCATGATGTTCTTATACCTGGCAAATATGATAGACATGTTTAGAACAGCTAGATCATTCTCAAAGGGTCTCTAGTTGGCATACAATACCTAAGAATTTTTCAAAAGCATTTGTGTCATATAAAACTTAAGGGCATTTTTATATTTTATATAGTAGATCAAAATAAACTCAAACGACTCACACTAATATTTCCTTAGGATAACTTTTTTTTCAACCTTCCTTACTTACAACCAGTACTTTCTAGCTAAGTTGAGGTATCTAGCAACTTTTCCTCGTCATCTTCTTATATGGCAAATCTGGCACCAAGAATTATTCTACAGTAAAATTTGATGTGCTTAAAAGCCTTAATAGGAGGGTCTGGGATCATAGTTGAAATTTGTTTTAACGGAATTTCCTTAAACCAAATGATTTAGGCAATGGCATAGCTGGTTATTTGCACTACAAAAGGAAAGATCAATGCACAATCATGAAAAGAAAAATTAGAGTTGTTTACAATAAGGCCAACACAAAGCATCACTAGGAGGTTACCCTTATAACCATTATGTGGGGAAAAACATCAATATTACTGAAATTACTGCATGAGAATAAAGGAAAGCAAACATAAGAGTTAACTTATAAAAATCCTTACTCTATGGGCCCGTTTGGTACACAGGATGGGATAGGATTATTTTAGTAGGATAGGATAAGATGAGATAGGATGGGATATAAAAATTTTTTAAAAATATTTTAAAAAAAATAAAAGTAAAAAAAATTTTTTTTTTTTGGGTGGAATAACTCAATCCCACCCAAAATGGTGGGTTTGAGTCATCCCACCAACATGAGATTAAAAAGTGGGCCCGGACAAAAAATTATCCTATCCTATATAGTTCCAAACACCGGATTAGAACAATTTTTTGTCCTATCCTATTCCAATCCCATAAAACAAACAGGGCCTATAAGTTACAAGTCCTTCATGAAAGAAGTAAGAAATACTTTCTCTTTATTCTCCTTATTTGTATCCTAGCGGAGATCATTGCTTAAAATTGTAGAGATATTTGAAGCACCACTTTCCACCATGACCTCAAAGTTTTGTTTGAAAGCACAAAACTTGGCATGCTTCCAGTTGAGGGAACCAAATGAAAGTTTCCAAAATTTTCTTATGCTCAAAAAGATCCCAAGTTCTATATCTTATTTTCACGCCTCTATCAAAGGTCAATATAGTAGGATAACTCACATTTTCAATTAGGAATTCTTTTCGGTACAACTTATTTTCGTTGTGGTACTATTTACTTACCCCAACAGTATTGTGTGCTTTAACAAAGGTTAATGCTTATAATAACACCTTACCCTTAAAAATTATCAATGGGAAATTATTTTTACTTTCGCTTGCTCTTGTTTTGGACCTTGGCTCATCCTGGGAGGTTTTAATGGGCCCAAAAATAAATGGGGATCTCTTCTTTTTCTCACCTCTATCTGGGCAATTTGGAAGCCTAGAAACCGATCCAGCATTTGTAGATCCCATCCTAGCAAAGATGTCTAGAATGTACGACGCATGAAAGGTCAACTCAATTCCAACTACGTGCTAACCGCTGATCTCGGATCCATAGGACGTGCTAGCAACACTATCGTTTTGGAGCTTAAGAGTTGGTCACACCATCATGATTTAAGTACACTCGTTGTGCGCCATCCAACTCCTAAATGAGAACCTCAATCAAACTACATTTTATGTGGCATTTTACTATATTATGAAGCCTAGCAACTAAAGTGCTGACTTCTTAGCTAAATTGACTTCCAGTCCAACAAAGAAAAAGTTTATATATATATAATAAAAGTAAATGATACCAAGAGAAATAATATAATTGGTATTAAGGGAAAAAAAAAAAAGTTATTCATTGGAGAGGTATATATAGAGAGAAAACACGAAAGGCCTTCGCATGGTCTTTAATATTTATTGCTTGAGAGGAAGTCTATGACAGAATACCTAGAGAAATAACATAATGGGCATTAAGGAAAAACAGAGTTACACTTAGGTACATTGAATTGACAAAAGACGTGTAAGATGAAGGCCATGACCCATGAGGCAAGAACTAAATATGTTTTATTTTCTCTTTTATTTTTTCTTATTTATTTATTTATTTGAGTTTATTCTATTTCATATAGACTTGATTAAAGAAGTTAATAAATTTTCGATTAGAATAAGTTTATCCCAAGGATTTGCCTGAAGTTTGTACTTCTGCTTTTTCATCTAGTTGACTATACATAATCATTGAAGACATACACTTAAGTACCTGCTATTTGTTAATAATATAGCATTAATTGATGAAACTCCATTCAGATTAAATGCTATACTATAGGTTTGAAAATTCAGACTAAAATTTCAAGGGTTTAAGATCAGTGGAATGATAAATGACATTGTACTTTCCGCCTGTCTGCCCATCCTATTCCCATCTTCACAGTCACTACAAATGACAAAAAAATAAAAAATAAAAATAGTACAGACTGAGAGCTCAGAGATGTTGGGAAGTATAAATTTTAGGTCAATGAGATCCATTATTTCTAAAGAGTTGCAGAGTAATTGCCACATAAGAACAAATCATTTTCAGGGCATGACTTGAACCAGAAAAACAGAGAAGATAGACATCAAAAGAAGTTATAAACTTTTATTAAAAGCATTATTTTATTGTCTTCACAACAATGCACACAAGAAACAAAGTATTAAACCATTACCACACTTGTAAGGGAACACAGGCAAACACTTCCATTAACAGGAAAAAGAAAAAAAGTGTTCCATTCAAGTTTGCTCTGTATTTCCGTTCTAGATCTTCTACATTCAACAACAAAGTTTAAAATAAAGTAAAACTAAGAAACTAGAAGGGATGTAACTAACTCATGCAGTCCTTGAGCGAATCTCCACCCCCTTGAAAGAAGAAATAAGAGAGGAAGAAATCAGCGATAAATATACTAACAAGAGAAATAACTACCGCTGAAGTTGTTGATTCACCAACGCCTTTGGCACCCCCAAGAGTTGTAATCCCCCATGCACAACTAACAATAGCTATAATCCCACCAAAAACATGTGATTTTATCATAGCACTGATTATATCCCAAGGCCTCAAAGCTCTTCGTGCTGAATCCATTATTATGTTAATGCTCACTCCATAAACACCATCCGCTAGAAGGGCACTAGAAGCCATCCCGACTGTAAAGCATATCAGTGTCAAAATTGGCACAGCTATACAACAAGCAATAACCCTTGGAGTAACTAAATAATCCACCGGATTAGCTCCAAGCACTCTTAATGTGTCAGTTTGCTCAGACACTTGCATTGTCCCCAACTCTGCAGCAAATGCACTTCCTATGCGCCCTGCAATGATAATCGATGTGATCACGGGACTTAACTCTCTTGAGAAAGCTAGGGCTAGGACGCCTCCGACAGACCTGTTTAGTCCCAATCTTGTGAATTCTTTAACAAATTGGATTGTGAAGGCCATGCCAACGAATGCTGCAGTTAAGAGACACACTCCAACTGATCTCGGCCCAACTCTCTCCAACTGCTGAAGTGTGTTCTTTTTATGTACTTTTCCCCTTAGGGTCCTTAAAATCACCTGTCCTGCAAGAATGAAGACAGAGAGGCCCCTCCAAAGGTATCTTGGAGGAGTCCATTCCCTTAGGAATGGTACTGTGTGATTGTTGTTTACGTTGTCTTCAGTTATGCGCACAGGCAGCGCACCGTCTCCGGAGTTGGGGGGTGCAGAGAATGCAGTGAATCCAAATGATTTTTTAAACTTAAAGGACACTGGTTCTCCAGGGAAAATAAGTTTATTGGCGTTTCTACTTAAACTTTTCACTTCCTTTGTTCTTTCAACCCTCACAGCTAGGTTGCTCCTGCAAGGATTTCATGGATTTAAAGGATAGACAAAAGATGTAGAAAAGATAAGAGAAAGAAAGAAACCTGCGAAGAACACAAGGGCCAAGCAGGGAAACAGCTTGCATTGTTGCCAATGGTTGTCACCAGTCACCACTTGCTCGTCCTCAATTACTGATTCCGGGTTCTTTCCCTGATTCAAAATCCTAGCTAAAAAAATTAAAATTTTAAAATTTTAAAACATAAAAATACAAAAATCCATTTTTATGAAAACCATGAATTCAATCATAGATCACATTAAAGAATATTTTGCTTTTTACGTTAAAGAATACTTACTTCAAAACTCGGGGCTTCATCAGAGAAACAGATACAATATGTAGAGCTGCGTACCATGAACTGACTGATTTCAGAAAATCTGGCACTGCTCTTCAAAAGACAAAATGATAAGCTAGGGGTTGGTATCCAAGTTTGAGTATACTTGGTACAATGAAGAGAGAGTCATGCTCCTGTCCCCCACAATGACTAACAACAAACTAGTGAGTTAGGAATTTAACTCAAATAGTTCGACACTTCGACATGATTTAGAAACATATAAAATAAGAATAAAAAAACACATTGTGTTTTTTACATTATTATTTTCTTGCATTTTCATAAATCTTAAAAATGTTTTTTTCTACTATCAAAATAATTAAAGCTTTTTTCTTAACCATTAAGGAACACAAGCTTCTACATTATGTTCAATCTCCATCTATTACAACCAAAAATTTTCGCTAAATTCAATTAGTTCATATTCAATTCAACTTTGAAACAGTGTTCTTGTAACTAGCTCCTCATCTACCAATTTGCCAAGGTCTCAAACTCTCCATGAATTAACTTGGTTTTCCAAAGTTATGGTCAGTATAACGCCCAACTAAGTATTATTTCCTAGCCAATAAATGTTCAATATAATCCCTTAAGTTTGCCGAAAAATAACTATAATAAATAACTGAGTATTAAGGAACTTAGAATATACAATTAACTTCAAACAAGTATTAAGGAACTTAGAATGCACAAATAACTTAAACTCATTAAAGGCAAGAATGCAATATGTTCTTTGACAGGCTACCTTATCACCCTAATAAGTTGGTTACAAAAGCTATAAAGATTTGATTGCTAATTATAGAACGATCAAAAGCTACTTATGGAATAAAAGCTTTAAAGCATTTAAAGAAACAACATTGCACTTGTTCATTTGAAATATTAGAACTACTTTATTCGTAATATCCATTTTTAAACAAGAAATCAACAGAAATTTAAAATTGTAATTTTCACCCACAAGATAGATTTTAGGCTTTATGGACAAACTTGTCTCAATCAGTCTTTTTTGCACTTTCTATGATTCATCATTTGCACCAATATTTTCTTACTTACGTTCTTGAATGACATATTAACATTTCTCTTCAAAAAAAATGACATATTAACATCTCAATTTTTTTTTCCCCCTCAAGCCCTAACTTTAAAGAAAAAAAAAAAAAGAAAAGAAAAAGAAAAAAAGTCAAGTAACATTACGATAAAATTATCATTTTGACTAAACTTTTCATTTTGGCTATCAAACATGATACCAAATGCAAAATCAAATGAGTCATTTGAAAGAGTCGTAATGTAATCACATTTCTAATCAAAAGTGAGTAGCAGCTTGCAACAATACTCAAAAATTTGATCATTTGTGAAGGTGTACATAATGGTAAAAAGTATATTAATGAATTATTGTGACAATTAAAATTATCTATAACTATAAGAAAAAAAAAAAAGATCTGCAACGTACTTGTTGGCCAGTAATCATATAAATATGAACAACTAAGCACATATTGAACCATTCCACAAGTCACCTCTATTATATCTGTCCATTTGGTTTTGCTCAAGAATAGTCAATCAATGGTAATAGTTTGTTTAATTCCTTTCAAGGAAAAGCTAAAATTTCAAGGTATTCATATATACTGTCTTTCGTAAACTGCAGCATTTTCAGATAGAGTAAAACAAATTAAGAAAATTTATTGAGCATATTTCTTCATATAGCAATTTCATCAAACAATAGGAATGCAGGAAACTATCAGACTTTCCCACCTGTTGATAGCCATAAGAATATGTAAACACCTAATTCAAAAAATAAAAAAATAAGAAAAATGTACAATCTGGATCTGTATTTTGCCTCTATTGCAAAACTGTACAAAGATGACAACTTTTTCCCTTATAGTAACTACATATAAGAGTTTCAAAAACCTAGCAAAATTCTGTAAAAAATATCGATTTTGGAGAAAGAAGACAGAGACAAGAAACTTCTGATTCTTGAAAGGGAACATACAAATCCGAAGACGAAAGAAAAAGAAATTAGCAACAAAGATTTAAATTTTAGGTGAATTCCTCAACGCCGGAAGCTTGTGAGATTCATGAAACCCTTTGTACTACATGTTCCTCTAACATTAATGATAGAAAAACAAGTTTAAATACAAGAAACCGATTGGATTTTAAAAAGCTACCTTTATATATGTGTTTGCAAATAAGAATTTGAGCACTGAACAACAGGATGTGAAGAGGAAATTCTGTCAAGCAACAAGTGTGACAAATCAAACACCAAACGTAGCAGCTATTTTAGCCCTAAACTACCAGAATAAATCTATCTTATACTCAGAAAAGATGAAGCAAAAACCAAAAATAAATCAAAATGACGCAGTGCTGATTCTAACGCGAAACCTGATAAATGGCGTGACATTCATCTTCAGCTAGGAACTTCAGGACACTGGCGTCCGCCCTCGCCCGAAAATCACCCTAGCGAAATCCCAATGAAATTGTACTAGTAATTTCTTTCACCGGAAGTTCAAAGGGAGTGTGAAGATGAGCGGATGAATTTATACGCGTCCTAATTTCTATCAACTTTTCTTTTACTCATTCAACATTTTAAACAATAGAAGAGCTTGGTGAATCTGCCAAATGGTTAACTCCTTAAATTTTTATTGATAAACTATCTATAAATTATAATTTATTAAAATGTTCCGTGAGGGATTACTTATTATTTAAATTATTTATAATATATCATTTACAAAATATATATATTTTTAATACATATAATTTAAATTATTAATATTTAAATAAAAATTATAAATAAATAATTTAAATTTTTAAAAAATCATACTTTTATTTTTTAAAAATTATTCAATCAAAATTATTTATTTATTTTTTTTAAATATTATTTAATTTTTTTAAAAAAATCTGTTTTAGTTTTTAAAGAAATATTATTTATTTGAATAGTTAAAATTTAATCTCCAAAATATTTAAATTATTATTTAAATATTCAAATATAAATTTTGAAAGATTTAAATATTACTTATTTATATATATTTAAATAAATTAATATTATTTATTTTTAAAATTTTAAAAATAAAAATAGAGGTACTAAGCATTAAGTGAAAACCACAAGCTCAACACCTTTGAGCGTTTTGATCTAATGCCTTAATGAAAAATATAGTTAGCTTGACTAATTAAGTGTTGAGCACAATGCATTGAAGATGCCTTCACATATAATATTAAGTAAAATGTTTATATGCATATAACGGATCACCTTCAGAAATGCATAATATTAGTTAAATTTGGTTGTTATTTATTTCAAACTTATATTCTAATAGGCCTCCCCATCAAATGCCTAGATCAACAACCACATGAGCTATCCAATATATATATAAATAAATATTTATTTATTTTGTGATTAATACTATATGACATAAGTCTTGGTTTCCCAGTCCCATTTTAGGGCAAGCATATGATACAACTGAGTGGATTAATTAGGTGCGAGTCGAAATGCCACCAAGTTATTAAAAAGATTAATGAGCAACTAATGGCCCTTAGTTATGAATTATCTCCACCCACCCTATCATTTTATTATAATCCTTAAAATACCCTTACATAACTTACCAAATGAACATTTTCATTTAAAAATTAGATCAATAAGTGAAAAAAAATCCAAACATTTATGGGTTTTAACAAAATAATCTCAATCATTCAATTTTAGAAATAAAATACGAGCTTATTATCTTTGTAGTATATTGTATTGTATAAGTGAAAGTAGAGGTTTATTGCCTACGTGACATTAAAAAACTCATGCATAGAGAGTTGTAGAAGAGCTTCCACATAAAAGGTATAAAAACTTTGTGCTTGGAATTGAAGCATTTGGGAGGCTACTAAAGCTAAAATCGAGCTGAAGAGCTGTATTCAAAAATGAAATTGCAAATACCTTTGAAATCTACTAAGCATTTCAACTCTATAATCCATGTGTTCGAGGAAATGGATGTGAATGGATGCAAACCAAATTCCATATCTAAATCTCTAGTTAAGTTACTTAAGAGCAAGAATGATAGAGGAAGTCTTGAAGACACTGGAATTGAGGATAGATCAAACACCGAGCAATAGCGTAAGGAGATCAACACCATGGTAGGAGACCACCCTTTTAGTAGTTGACATAGTTGCAGGCATGAGTGATGCTAAGAAAGCAAAGAAGTGGCATGCACACATAGGATTCATAAAACTGTATATAGCCTTGCTAAAGCATGGGCAGTGACTTTAAAATAGCTCTTTCTCTCTCCTCTTCTTCCTCTTCTTCTTCTTCTTCATCCCCTTCTTACAGTATTTTATATGTTTGATGTGTCACCAATGATCACTTAATAGTTGTCATGTCATTTAAAAAACATCACGTCATTTGATATGCCAACGCTATGTATGCAATAAAACTCTCTTGATTCAATTTATTACAAAAATAATATGTTGTCAAAATTGAAAGGTTGATATTATTTTACAAAAACCTATAAATGCTTCAATTTTTTTTTGCCATTAGCCCTACAAACTACAATTTATGCTCCATGCCAAAGCTCCATCTTCTTCTTTTCAATACTCAAGAACAACTAAGATCAACACCATTGCATGTTTCTCAATTGTCTCAAGTGCCCTACACATCATAATCATTAGAAGTATAAAATTTCATCATTATTAGAATTTTTCAATGTTGAAATGTCTTTTATTGTTTGTTGTATATACTATTGATTCTATTTTTCAGTTGAAATCATTCAAGCAACGTTGCCATCAACAAAGAATTGAATCAAGGTATTTTTTTGATATTAGGTATCGTGACGTCGGAGGATTAGATTAGAGATTTTCTGGTTTCAAAAATTAGATAACAGATCATGATCTAATTAACCCATTAAATAAAAAATTTTAATTTTCAATTTTACTCTTTTTCATGAAAAATCAATAAGAAAATATTCAAATACTCACATAAAAGATTTTTATTTTCAAATTTATATTTCTTCATGTAAAACTAGCAACAAAATGTTCAAATATCCATAACTGTTTTAAATCTAATTTGAACAATTCAAGATGTATTAGAAAAAAAAATAAAATTAACTCTTATTTAAAGATTTTTTAAATGCATGAATCACTTAACTTGAAGTTAAAACAAAAATTTATAGCCATTTAAAATTATGGTAAATTAATTCACTGCAAATTTAAATAGTTATAACTTTCTCATTTTGACCCTGATTTAAGCGATTGAAGATGCATTGAAAATGTCTTTCTCTTCTCTTTCTATGCAGTTTAAATCACTCAAATTAGAATTAAAATAAAAAATTATAAAAATTATAATATTTTATTACTAGTTTTGCATACAGATTTGTAAAATTAAAAATGATAATTTTTTTTATTTGAGCATTTGAATACTTTGTTACTGATTTTATATAAAAAGGGGTAAAATTACAAATAAAAGTTTTTGCTTTGACAAGTTATTAAATCAAGACTTATTCACTAATTTTTGAAATCAGAGGACCTCTGCTCTAATTCTCAAATATTATAAGGTGTAATCTCTAAAAATCCCTTGAATCAATATGGCTAAAGGAGAATGTTGCCATAGCCATGTGGCCTAAGGAGATAATAAGTTTTTGTGTTGCTTAAATAGAAATAACGTAGTTTGTTCAAATGTTTTGTTATAAAGGTCAAGTCTACAAGGCCAGCTTATGCAAAAATAAGATTTATTTTGGACTATCGGCATACTATATAACGATCAATGACCACCAACCTCAAACTTCCAAGCCTACGACATAGTAGTTGATTGTGGATCACCAACCCTCTCTTTCCTAGCATAGTTCAAGTGGAATTCTAACGGAGTTCAACTCATTTCAGAGCTAATTTGGGATGTGAAGCACAGTTGGCCACTCGTAGCTTTCTTGTGGGATATGAATGGGATGTTAGTGACTTTTCTACAAAGAATGTTTGAATGTTTCAATCGAAATGGGTCATAACATGTATTTCATGATAATTATTATATGTTTTGATTTGTTCTAAGCAGTTACAAACTTAATGTATTCCCCTTAGACCTCACACGAGACCCAAAGTAGTTCACAAAATGTATAAAATTTTATTAAACAAATCTTAGACACACATACATCATCAACAGGGAAATAATATGAAAAACGAGAAGGTTGATGGTCCATAACTAGTAGCCTTGTAATAGAGTTGGTAATCAACAGGGAAATAATATGAAAAATGAGAAGGTTGTTGGCTTAATGTTTAGTAGAAGACATAATGGATGATGTTAGTGACAAAACTTTTGAATAACAAGAACATGAAATGCAAAAGGGAGGTTGTGAGTGGGCATGTCTGATATAAATTATATTATTTTAAATAATCTTTTCCTTTGATTTTTTTTTTTTCAATTAGTGGGCAAAACATATATATATAATAAAAGTTTTTAACGATTTTGGTTATTTTTGCTAAATTTCTAAAATCATCGGTTAGTTGTTTCTTTTGTACTCGTTAAAAACACTTTCATGAATGTGGATAAAGAAAAAGAGAGTAATGTTATACTTTATAAACTTTTGTTGAACTAATATATAACACATTGTTTTTATTCTTAATAGCCTAACTGGTGAGAAATGTAAGTGAGTTGAGTCAGTTTTCGGTTGGTTTGGCCAGAAAACCTCACCCAATTTACATGTGTTCCCGATTTCTACTTAAAGCTGGCCTAAAGCAACCAAGAAAGGTCTGTGTTAAGTCCGATGGGTTAAGAATAATAGGGAGAAAAGAGAGTTTTCAAAGTCAAGTTGAGACATAGCAGCAGTTAATTTGTGTCTTTTAACTTAACACATTTCCAGATAGCTCCTCTTCTGCTATGATAATCTAAGGAGCGTCTCCTTCATTTTGCATGGAACTAATCGATTTATAAGTCATTCATTCTTTTCTCTTGCACTTGGGTAATTAAGAGAACTTAAAGATCATGAACTTTATCAAACAAAAATTTTGACTAATTTGGACTAATAGGACGAAAAGGAAGTAAAGGAGGAGGAAGAGTGGAGCCATGCGACCACTCCCTTGATTTTCATCTTTGGAGCTGGATGACTATATTGAATGACAATAAGATCCAAGCCTTTAAGAAAATGTACTTGGACAATTTACTTTGAGTACATGAAAATCTATTGAAAAGAATTTTTTAGAGTACATGATGTAAGATGATCTATTGCCCCAGTCCTGCATAGTCATGTAAGGCTTGACACAAGGATGAGCCAATAAAATGGCAAATTACCTATATATGAAATAATTTATATAAGAACACTGAGAATTTTTAATGTGAGAAGTAAAAACGACGTGATCTAATTTAGTAAAAATTCACTATATATGAAATAACTTGATACAATCCATCTTGATAATCACTAAGCAACTGAGATAATTAAAATCCAACCAACATCAAGTAAATTAATACCTGTATAACATACATACAACATAAATACTTTTAATAGATATAGTAGAAAATTATCACCATAACAACTACTATTTGAACCATTGATGTTGTTAACCGAAAACCTCGACCACTAATCTTATGTTCAATTTCAAGAACATCGAAAGATAATGCTACGGTCCAATTTTCAGCCAAATCCAACAAACAATCTATGAGATTAGCCTCATTGATGATAAAATTGTTTTGTATTCATTTGTATGCCTTCCCTAGTGTAATGGATCAATTTTGACAAAGTATAACTCTAAAACCAGATCGCTGATTAAGATCTTGACTATCCAAAATCTACTTTGGGATGTCATAAACTTATTGACCAAGTTTGAGCACAATATATCCAACAATGTAATTGAGAGATCTGATAGTTTGATAAAAACTGCGCGCAAAGAGTTCACTTCTTCGACCAGTACTATTTAAAAGGGTATATCTAAAGGTAACAATTTATGTCATCATGTCATAAATGGTTCATGTCGTAAATGAATTGTGTCGTAATCGTGTTCATAATCGTATATTTGTATATAACTTATTAAACTTTTTACAATCAATTTTTAAAATAATTTTTATAAAAATATAAAACATATAAAAAAAATTAAATTATAAAAAATTATAAAAAAAACTATATTATCAACAAATTAACAAATACATTAATTTAAATTAACTTATATTTAATTTGTCACTTAACTTATGCATGATCATATTAAATATGTCATTTTCAAGTTTATTAGATTAAAATGTTTATGACCTGCATTTAGTCGTATCTAATCATGTTTGACTTATTTTAACTCAAACTCGTTTATGTTCAATGCAAACCTGTTAACTTAGTACTACATTTGTGTCGGGTTATTGTGTCATGTTATAAATTGTCACCCCTAAGTATATCCCTTAATTTGTGGCTTCAAACACAATCTCCACATTCAGATTAAATTATACGTTACAACGAACCTCTCAACCAAGTTTCAACTTGATCAGAAGATATCCACATGTTAATATAAAATTTGTCACAAGTTTTTTTTTTTTTCCCTCAAAACACAACAGTCTCTCACCAATGATCTGAATTAATTCTCTCTTTTTTTCTTCTACGAAAAAAGCGTTTCTTAGGGTAAAAAAAAACCTCATACCAACTTATAAAAATACCATTGAAATCCACCTCAAAAAGTAGGATTAAACGAATCTTGTTCTCATGTTTGTTTTTATTGTTTTTTTACGGTATGTCCTGAAGTCAACTTTAAGCTCACTTCAAATAATAAAGTTGCAAATAGAAAGGTTCTCCAAATAAAATTTTTTCTATACTCAATGCACAAATCTAACATTTTTAATTAGAAGGTACTAATGGCATTTATTCAACTCATCTTATTCTCATTTTTTTTAGTGTGAAAAGAATAAGATAAACGTGAGCCATTTTTAATCTTGTTATTGTATAATTAAATAATCCTACCATTTTATATGATATTATTTGAAGCATGGGCCTACATTTACGTGATATATTTTTTTTACCAAATTACTCTTTTTTTCTAATTTTTTAAATTCTTTTACTTCTTTATTTTCCTTCGGTTTTTTCAACTTTTCTCTGTTCAATTTTTTTTTCTTCTGTTCAATCGTTGCACTTCTTTGATTTCATCCTCTTTCCTGTGCAAAACCCAAGATGTAGTTGTTAATTGTTATACTACTACATTAACGCTAAAACCATCATTGGTTATGTTGTTGCTTCAAACCCATAATATATATATAAATGTTTATTTGCAATCACTTATTTTGTACTAACTATTAAATTATTTTATTTTTAATATTTTTATCCAATCTAAGTATTATATTCTATACAAATAATCGTATCTTTAATGTACAATAAACATACTCATAAGGGGCCGTTTGGTGCACAGAATAGGATAGAATTATTTTGATGGAATAGAATAGGATGAGATAAGATGTGATATGAAAATTTTTAAAAAATATTTTAAAAAAATAAGTCAAAAAAAAATTTTTTTGGATAAGATAACTCAATCCCACAAAAAATGGTGATTTTGAGTTATCCCACCAACATAGGATAAATAAAGTGGGCCTGAACAATTTTTTATCCAATCCTATGTAGTTCCAAACATTGGATTAAGACAATTTTTTATCCTATCCTATTTTTATCCCATGTAACAAACATGGCCTAAGGGATGAATTTTATCACCAAGACTCTCCTCAACTAATCTTAAAGGAATATAGATACACATATTCTACTATCACATATATTTAATTAAAGAAAAAAAACAAAGAAACACCAATTAAGACTCAAGCTTCCCACCTCCATTGGATCACATAGAGATGTGAATTTAATTGCACATCCTGATGTTGTTTAGCTATCAGGCTTAGATGTTATTTAATTAATTGCTATTCGTTTTCAAAAGAAAGGAATAATAATAATATTATTATTATTATTAGTATTAATTTTTGTCTTTTTATTTGGTTGTATGGGATGGAAGCTTTGGTTTTTCGATTTTATAAAGAGAAAGTATAAGAGAAGTAACACAAGAACGTGTATCAATCGAGGTTGGACTGATCGATATCTGAGCTCTCTCTCTATTCGCAGAAAGAAAAAAGAAAGGAAAACGAAGGAGATTTGCATAGCCTGCGAGTGAGCCTTCTCTCTCTATCTATCTTCGTCTCTTTCATTCTCTAGCCTTTCAATTCTAGTTGTCATTCGCATTTCGATTTCTCCGATCGGATTTTCGAATTAAGTTTCTGATTTTATAAATTTATTCTTTATTACTGGATCTAAAGTCATAAAACCCTAAAAAAAGTGATTTTTTGAGAGCGGTAGGGCGGTCGATTGTGGGGGATGTTGATTTTTAGGTTTTTATTTATTTATTTTTTTCTTAAGAGGGGAAGGTCGCATTTTACATTTTGTTGAAACCCTTTTGTTGTTTTCTTTATTTGTAAATCCGTATGTTCTTTTCTTTTTTCTTTTTTTTTTGGGCTTTTCTTTTTTTTTTTTTCTTTTTCTGGGGTTTTTATTAAGGATTCGTTTGTTCAGATTTAGGGCTTATTTGGGTTCGCAGAAATAGTATAAAGATTCAATTTTATTTTCCGTTCTTTGTGTTTAGGTTCTGATTTCTGGGATTTTCTTGGTTTAGGTTGTAGGATCGATCAATGCTATTGATGGGTTGAGCAGATACAATATAAAGTCTAGTTTTTTTGTTCTTGAAGCTGTTTCTTGGCGATTGATCCAATGGAGGACGATGGTGGATTAGGTATTCGGAATTGGGGTTATTATGAACCTTCTCTCAAAGGGAATTTAGGTTTACAGTTGATGTCTAGTGTGGCAGAGAGAGATACTAAGCCTTTCCTTTCAAGCCGGGACCCGACAATGGTGGCAAGTGCCAATGGAGCTTTTCATCATCATAGGGATTATGGGATCTCAGAATCTTCACTTTCTATGGAGTTTGTGAGGGATGGATGGATGCACCAGAGGGAGAAGTTTGTTCATGTGCTTCCAGGGAACTCAAATTATTCAGTTTTATCGGAGACGTCTGGAGCACAAGCATTGCACATGTTACAACCTCCTGAGTTGTCCAAGGATGAACGGATGGTTCGAATGGAGGAGGTAGAGAATAAAAAAGATGCTTCTTTGAAGAAGAGAGCTGGGGGGCGTGCCCAAAAGTCTACAAAGCCAAAGAAGGCTAAAAGGGTTGGGCCAAAGGATGAAAGCAATTCTTCTGTTCGAAGAGCAAGTGCAGCGAAGAAAAACACTGGAGTTGTCATAAATGGGATTGATATGGATATTTCAGGTATTCCCATCCCAATTTGCTCTTGTACTGGAATGCCTCAGCAGTGTTATCGATGGGGCTGTGGTGGGTGGCAATCTGCATGTTGCACCACAAGTATGTCAATGTATCCATTGCCAATGAGCACTAAAAGGCGTGGTGCACGTATAGCAGGAAGGAAAATGAGTCAAGGTGCATTTAAGAAGGTCTTGGAAAAACTGATATCAGAAGGTTATAACCTTTCAAATCCAATTGATTTGAGGACTCACTGGGCAAAGCACGGTACGAACAAGTTTGTCACCATCAGGTAGCTTTACCACATGGTACCACAACTGGGCCTCCAAGTTGCTTTTGGTCTGTTTTCTTGTACGTATGGTTGTGGCCTATTGGTATGGGCTTTGCGGCTAGTTTGTTGGCATTGAATTTTCTCAGCCACGTTACATGTTTTTTGGAATTCAGACATTCGGTTTCTCCAAATATGTTATTTACTTTTTTTTGTTTTCCTTCTTTTAGTTTAAGGGCCATTAATCTTAATTGGCTGCCAGAACTTATGTGTTGGTCAATGGCTGCAGTTATTTGCTTTCATCCTTAAAGAATGATATAGAAAGAAAGATTTTCAAGGGCTCAACCCAACCTGAATGTTGGATGATAATACTTGGACTAATTTTGGTAACATGAAATCCATCAACACATCTTATTGACTACACTATAATAATCTTAAATTTTCTTAGTCGAAAATTTTTTATTTAGCTTTTTTTTTTTTTCTCTCTTATTTCTATTAGTTAAATTATGCTCACATGATTGTTTGAGTAAATCAGTTATTCAAATATCTTTATGCATGTCCTTCTATCTTCATTTAGAATGTGGTAAACTCTGGAGGCTGGGGTTCTGTACTTAATGTTTATGATATATCTTGACTTAAAATTTAATTGAACATATGAAGTCAATGCATCCTCTTAAAATTTTCTACTTCATATCTAGACCAATGGATTTAGATAATTCTTTTCTATCTAAAAATGGGTTTTTTCTTCTCTTCTCTTCTCTTTTCTTTCTCCTTTTTTTTTTTTTTTTTTTTTTTTTGGGTTATCATCATGCTTGTAGAACTTGCTTGCTCTTATGAATGTTGCTGCTGTAGTAAAGAAACTGATAAGGGTGCACAAATCTCCTCTTACACTCTTCATATTTGAGACATCAACAAAGTTCAAGACAATAAAGAAACTGGATAAACTTTTGGTCTTGGTGTTGTTGATCCCACCAGTCCAAATGAAAACAACAGGTGGAATGCTTGAAATGTTTTTGATTTCCAGTTAGACTATTCCTGTCAGTACTGGAACGTGTTTGTTTGAACTTTGGTGAAAGATTGCACTTGATCTTGCACTAGTTATTAGCTATCCAAGAAATCCTTTTGTAAGAAAACATGCAAATCACTAAAAATAAATAAATAAATAAATAAAGAGCTAGCTGAAAATCGGTCAAATATTACATGCATCTAGATGACCAACCTCTTATGTTGAATTTCTCGAAGCAAAATTGCCCAAAAAAAAAAAAAAAATTTATCGCAGAATGGTCTCTTGAATAGTGAAAATGTCCTGTCAAATCAAGGTACACTTCTTACATGATAAGAGGACCAAATTCAAGCATTTTATTAAGGAAAAAAGTATGTAAAGATTTAATTTGCTTGCTTTGTCATTCAAGGAGAGATTGTATTAAAATTACTTGATTGTCGTGATATGAAACTTTATCTGCAATATCTACAAGAATTCTGTTCATATGTAGCACAAAGAGCTTATTTTGACATTGGTGAACTTATTTTCCGTATATTGTCAAAATCTTGGGGTAAAACTAGGTAGCAACACAGATAGGTTGGTGCCATAGTTCAGATAGTAAGCAAAAGAAACACAGAACTACATAACAACAGTTGTAATCTAAGTCTTCTAAATATCACATCCCATTTTTGGTTTCTTCAGTGACGGGGGACTATAGAGAAATCTTCTCAAGACTTTTAGGTCTTCTTTCCCTCTCGGCCTCCCTCCTATATCTCTAACCTTCGCTTCATTTTCAGTTTGCTTAGCATCTTTAGTAATTATGGGAATGGTACTTTGCGTTGATGCCTTTGCAATCTGCTGGCATAAAGCATGAAGATAAATTGTATTAGAATTATATAACATAAATTGATGAAGAAAGAGGTAAATTTACTTGCTTACACGAACAACCTCATTAGCAGGTGGTTCTTCAGTAGCTGGCATTATGAAGGCTGTTCAATAGCTTTTTCTTCTGTTGACTTGAGATTAGTAGGATCGACCCGATCATGTTCTTCTTAGAAAGATTGCTAAGTAGGAAACAAACACGTTACATCAAGAAGATATATTATCAGATTGTATCCCATGAATGGACAGAGGCAAGGTGGTTAATTTTATTGCTTACACCGTCAACCTTACTTGCAGGAGTTAGCTTAGCAGTATCAACTTTCTCATGTTCTTGAAAAGATTGATGAGGCAGATCGTTAGGGCGTACATCCTCATGTTCTTCTTGAAAAGATTGATGATGGATGAGGAGTAAACTCTTCAAGAACTACACAAGTAACTTCTAACTCTTTGACTAGTCTATCCTTCTTATCCTGGTAGTTTTTTTTTTTTTTAAGCCACCGTAGTCCAATCCCTACAATCAAGCCCCTTATTTTCCAGTTTGGAAGGATAATCTTTATTTTGTTATTTTTAGGAGAAACTATTGAGTTATTATAATTAATGAACTGTAATCAAATGATAACATCCTGCCAACCTGTCATTGGCCTAAAACCGATCACAATTCATTACAGGTCATGGAGGCACCCTTCCCATGGATGGACCCTGCACCAGCGTTGCTGCAAAAACCCATGTGCTTGCTGTCTTGGTCAATTCCTCTCTAACCATATATTTCACAAAGATGTAAAGATAGCCAGGTAAAACGTTAATGGTGATGCTACTGGATACATCCCTACTGAGTGCTTACATACATCCTTCAACAGATGATGGACTAACCAGCCTCCTACTAGAGATCTCTCACCATTTGTCCCCCACAAAACTAGACGATGAGCAGCTCTAAAACAAACGTTCTGCGTTTTCCTTTGCCTGGAAGCAAAGAGTACAACATTGTGGAGATAAACATTGATTAGGTAGACGTCATTGATCCTCCGATGGCCTAACAGCCAATGGAAGACCTTGAATTTAGATGGGATGTGCATTCTGCACATATTTGCTGAAATATGATAATGTAGGAGAGAGGATTGAAAGCAGGTCATAAGGCTTTGGTGAATGATTTACAGGAAAATTGTCCATTAGGCTCCATGGTATATTTAGTTTATACTAAGAGTTAGAAATTTCAAATCTGTACCTATTCTAGAATTTGGAGCATTTGCTCCTTAGTCATTATGGTTTTAGGGAAGTGAAGATTCAATGAATATTTGTTGATGATAATGAAATGAAGTGAGAAATAGGTCTATTTTGGAGAGGATAGACTAAATAAAGAGGGGAAGTATGCGTGATGAGTGCTTGCCAATCCATCTTCCCAAAAGTGAAATGTTTAATCTTTTCAATACTAGAACTTTTAGCACCTTTTTTATTTTAATGGATGGTAAACCCTATTGCTTTGGCTCAAGTTGGGACTCATGGTGTGCCACCTTGTCAAAGCAGACGAGTGATGTTCTAACAGAGCAGTTATAGGTAATATATGTGAAGTTTTCCACGACCTTCTGTAGGGCCTTGAAATTTTCATCATGAAATGAATCAGATTAAGCAGGAGAAGAACTAAGACTTTTCAGGTAATAAACCAAGATGAAGAAGTCCTTCCTACAACTAATGGAATGCTAATGGGATAGAAGTCTTTCGGTAAATTATATCTTCAATCAAGATAACTGATGTGCCACCAAAGCCATTTTCAGATTCCTCCTTCTTCCACCTTTCTCTCTTTGCCAATGAAAAATTGTAATGGGCTAAAAATATTAGCCTCCTAGGATACATATCTAAAGCATCTAAATTTCTGAGAAGAATGAAAACGGGTTAAGCCATTTCCAGATTAGCCAGACTGGTTAATGGAATATGTGTGAGACCTTGTTAGTTTATGATTCAAATCTAGGGAAATGGCACGAAGAAGAACTTTTCCAACTCTCTTCTCCGGAAGATGTTCCCCTTGAATTCTTCAGAGGTTTTGTTTCATCTGTATTACTTTAATGATTTCAAGTTCACTCTTAAGGAAGTCCAATGAAATTATTCCTTCATTTCTAACTACTTCAAGCTATCTTCTCTGTAAGAATAAAAGAGCTAGCAAATATTGAATGGATCTGAGCAGGTGCCTCTTGAATTCTTGAGAGGTTCATCTGTATTGCTTAGACCATTTAAAATTCATCTCTAAGGAGGCCCAAGGAAACCATTCCTTCATTTCTAATACAAAAGTTCCTAGATAAATACTTTGTGATAGAAACAAGGACACCATAATCAATAGTCAATATTAGTTATTGGTTTACCATCTACTGGCAAGCCAGTTAAGTAATGCACATCTGGTAACCCCAAAATGAAGTTTTTGGTTATTACCCAATTGGCTTGCCAATAATGAAGCTAAATCAAAATTTTAAATTGTTATCATGGAAGATGTGATTACTTAACAGGTTTGCAGATCATGTTGATTGGAATCAATTCTAACCTTGAATTTAAAAGCAGGTAAAGGTTGATTCTTTCTTTAGATATCTTTTTTTTTGTTACAATTTCTTTAGATATCTTTTCGTATTATAATGTTGGAATTTGGCTCTCTTATAATTTTATTTCCATCTGAAGACTTTTGAATTGCAAGAAGATTGGAACTGTGATTCATGATTTTGGACTTTCATGCATTCAAAAGGACCTTATCCCATTTGTTCATATGGTGTAGTTGGCTCACATGTTCATTTCATCTTCTTGAATCTCATTTTTATTTTTATTTTTATTTTTATTTTTTTGCTTTTAAATTAAGTTATCAACTCAACTGAAGAATCCCCTTTCCCGAATATAGTGGACTGACTACAAGAATGTGCTTCATCCAGCTTTTTTCATGTCTAAGTTGACATTTAACAGTGTTGGCTAAACTGCCAAGTTCAATTAAGTAGATTTGTTCATAATTGATCTTATAAAGTTTTACAGTAGCTTAAATACTACTGCCTTTACTTTATATGAGGCATAGGATTGGCTGTACATAAAGATATCTCAGTTTGTTCAGCAAATGCCACGGATGAATGCACTTGGTTTTACACTTTTCACTAGCTTTATATGTAAACCAATTGATGGTTACCTATTGAAAGAAATTTCTTTGAGTTGTACTCTTTGAGTGTATGCTTTGTGTTTTGGCATGTTTCTCTTTAAATTGTTTTTTTTTTTTTTTTTTTGATATTTGAATTGAAAGAATGGAGCTTATGATTATAAAGATAAATGTTGATACTTGATGTAAGATGCTGAGTTCTATGTGATATGTTGTCTTGAATTTGATAAACCCAAACGCTGAAGTGGAATCTTGGTAACATTATAGAATGTGTGGTTAAACCACAGGCTCAAGACACGTCCCATTCTTCTGTCTAGTTAAGGTATAACTGTCGAAATTTGAAGGTGACTGGAAATGCAATAAATGCTCTTGAAAGTCTTCAATACATTTACATTCCATGAATAGGTTGAGACACAATGGCCTCTCTGGAGCTTGTTACTGAAGTTATCTACATTGAAGATGAGGTTATCATACTTTTGCTTTGTACCTACCATTTGTTGGATCACCCTTTAAGTTGCTCCTTGTCTTTTTCAAATGATTTTATAATACTTTTGCACTGTCATGAAGCCTAAAAAGTACTGCAGGTGTTTGTCATTGGCTTGGGGCTCTTTTTTGTTATGTTATTTGCCTCAAAGTTGGTACAGAATTTATTGAACTTCATCGATCTTCTCTATTGTTTGTTTGATAATTCCATTACGTTGCGTGATGGGAGGTAAAGAAACCAGAAAATGTTGAATGGTTTCCACTTCAGTTGTTGGGTGCTATTCTAGAATTTCTTCGTTGTGGGAAAGTAGAGTAGGAAGAAAAACTTGAAGCTTAAAATGTAACTTGTCCGACATTGAAGGCTGCAATAGGATCTAAAATCATGGAATGTGAGAGATTTCAGTCAGGTTGATATGAAAATGTGTTTGTTCTTTCATAAGATCTATAGTTCATTGAAGAAAATGTTGTCATGAAATAACCATGTTCACTATTTCCCTAATTTCTCCTAGAAGCAAAGGTCAGGGCCTTGAATACTCGGGTTAGCCGTTCAACATGCAATATTAAGTCAAGATCCACTGCAATACTATCACTGAAGTTGGTGGTTTAGTTATAAGGTGAGGAAGAGAACCAAAGTTTCTAATTTGACTGCCTTGCTTGATGCTTTAGGTCTGTCGTGTCTCTTAACGGTTACACTATGATGCTCTTTGGTTTATTTCTGTACATTAAGTTTCTTGAGCTCCTTAGGTTAGCTTTCATGCTACCGTGTGTTGTAAAAGAATCCCAGAAGGCTCAAATTCTTTGACAGAAACACAATGGGAAAACAGATGCTTTGGAGGTTCACCTTTTTTAAGGGGGCCAAGCTAATTTTTCCGAACTTGAGAGACATTTGGAATTGCTTTCTCAGTAAGTAAGCATCAATGGGATACGTCTAACCTCAAACTTGAGGTCAAGTCCTCAATCTAACTTTTGTTCAGTTCCTCAACCTGCTCATTTGAGCTATCATTGCACTGTGGCTTGAAATGCAATCCAACTGTTTTATACTTGTTTTTTCTTTTCATATATATATATATATATTATCAAAGTTTTTGTATTCAATTAGCTATATTATTTTTCAACTACATGAGATCAAAACTATATAAATTTATTTCTTCTGCTTTACTTAGACTAAAGCTAAGTTAGACTTTTAAATTACAAATGATGATCTTTCTTAATTATAATTTTATTCATTTTTGCCTCTTATCTAAATCTGTCTCGTGCATTGTTCAAAGCCTGTTTTCCTGAACATTAACAACAAGCTCTTTCATCTTATTTTAAATTTACTATTATATACTTGTAGTCCAACAGCTCTTCTTACCCATACAATGATGTTCTTAGCATTTCTAATTATGCCTCAAGCTCTAATAATAATGAGCAATACTCGAAGTATGCAAACTTCTAGGCCTTCCATTTTCAGAGATGAGTAGTCGAAGTTAAAACAGTTACTTTCAAAAAAGAGATAAAAAAAAATGACCAAAGTGAGACTGTGAGAGTAGAAATTCTTTTTTTTTTTTACTTCTTTCTTTTGTTTATTACCGTACATAAGACTTTCATGTCGCACTGCTCTAATTTTATCTTATTTTATTTTATTTTTTTTATTACCCTCTTGGTGTATGTATAACTCCGTATCTATTTAATTTCTAAAAAAGATCATTAATTATGAGCTTTTTAGTAATCCTTAGTCAGGGTTATAAATAATTGACTTTTTGAATATTTTCAACTTTGGCTTTACGGGAACAAGTCAAAAAATTCAAAAAAATAGACGGAGATTTGCATTCCTCATTATCATCCTAACAGATTTAAGAGTGATACCCAAACTCTGCCTAGCTGCAGGCCTTCCATTCTGAAGGATGACAGATGGAGACGTGCATTTTTGTTTTTTTTAATTAAATTTCTATATTTGTTAACTTCGCCAATCCAAGTAGGCAATCTTTGAAGATCCAGTTCAGAATCAGCTGTAAACTATAGATTCCAATAACCTAATCTTTAAGACAACATGTCTTTTAAAGTATTCATAGAGTGATAGATCCCCCAAATAAGTATCTGCCACCCTGAGAAAAATTTAGTTCAAGAGATGAAAAATCAAATCTAGTTGTATTTAGCAATCTGGGTTCAGCCATTTCTGCTTTTTAACCTTGCTCTACCAATTAGAAGAACAAAAAAAAGAATCCTCTTAAAAAAGAGAAATAAAAGATATTATAAGAAAGTGAAGAGAGCAAGAAGAGCAACAGGTTCTTAAAAACACTTGTCAAAAAAAAATCTAATCTTGAATTAAACATTGAAACTACAAAGATCAATGAATACAACAGTATATACCTACAAAAACCCAAGGTAGAATGATAAATTCAATTCAGGAGGGTAAAACAAGAATCAGAATGATATCAAGTCCATCTGAGAAATATGTGAAGAAGGTGTGCTTGAATATCCTCATGGATGAGGTGGAAAGCTCTGGTAAGTATCTTCAAAAGGATTTCTAGACTTTGTTTCTCCTGAAGTAGTCAAATAGCCCTTTTGCCCTCCTGCAACCGGAAGTTCATCATCATCGTTATTGAACACCACCCAATTGTCAGTTACCACTGTTTTAAGTAGTTTCTTGTTTGGATCTTTCATCTCCTCCATGCACACGCACTCTTTCTTTATTTCTATTTCTTTGAATTCGTGGGAAGGACTACTTGTTTCATTCTTTGTTCTTCTTGAAACTCCAATTATAATCCTCTCTAAATCTTGAATATCTTCATCTGGTATCTGCTCCACAATTGGAAACTCTGATGGTTTAAGAACGCCAATATCCCTACAGAACTCGAAATATGCAGCGAGTTCTGCACCCTGCGAAGCTGCCTTATGCAACACACTAAGTGCTGTTCTTGCCTCTCCTTGTGTGGCTCCATATATTCTCATCAAAACCTCAGCAACTCCACTGCAAATTCTGCTATAAATATAAAAGATCTCATCAAGTGTGCAATCCATTACTTCTAGAACCAAAGCCACATTCCTCATTTCAAATTCTGGCCTAATCTGCATTAAAAAATCAAGCAACACTTGCGATCTTTCCAACTCATCAAGCAATTGCGCCATTGAATTCTCTCTCTCTTTCTCTTTCCTTGATAATTGGATCGCCGCATTCTTCCTCAAAGCATTGTTGAAGGTGACACGCCGGTAGAGGAAAGCGAAGTAGGCCCGAATAAATGTGTTGAACACCCAAGTTCTTGATGAATTGGAGTGCCCATCATGGAAACTCGATAGATCAAAGGGAATCCTATCGATTTTTTGAAGGCAAGGAACTTTGCAACAGATAACGCCATGCATGAGCAAGAGGCCTTTGAGGGCAACGACCCAAGACCGGGTTCTTTCCATCCGTTTCGTGAGAGACCACATAAGAGGCTTGAGGAAGGACGGAGACGTTCTAATCCATTCGAAGACTCGTCGGGCATTCTTGTAGTCCATGGAGGATTCATCATGGCTTGTGGCTTTGATGACAGCAGTTTCAAGTTCGGGGTGATGAAAGGCCGTTCTTCTTGCTAGTTTTGCAATGCAAATGCTGTTTGTGTCCTTGAACGCACCAGAAGCTCTTCTCCAAAGCTTCTTCATTTTCTTCAATTTTGGTTTTTTCTAATGTTGTTTTGCTTTGTGGGTTCATTAATAAGGTGAGAAGTAGGAAGGTAACGCGTGGGCCAGATTGGTGTGAAGGTGAAGTGCGCGTGAGTGAGGTGTTTAAATTTTCTATTTTCATGTTTCTTATCGTCCCTCTTTGACTTGTTATAAGGAAATACAGGAAGAAATTGTCTGTGAAAGGCTAAAAGCCTTTTGTTTCGGGCAATTTTAGCTTTTTTTTTTTTTTTTTTTTCTTTTTTGACTGAGTCTTTTTTTAGTTGTTACAATTGGAAAACCAGAGCCTTAATGGAATAGTTGTCAGCAGTTGCTTAAAGAAACAAGGAGGAATTAATTTGCATATCTATTTTTAGTTTGACCCGTCTCATATGTTAAATGTATAGAAAACAGCTTGCAGTTTTTCGGATTACTTTTTCCCTTTTCTGGGTCTATGACTCTCCTCCTCTATCTCCTCTAATTCTTTTACAGGATGGGACTAATTTACATTTAGGTACCATGGAGCCTCAGGGCAGACCTTTTACAGGTGAAGTTTTTGTACAAGAGGCACATCAGAGTTCAATTGATTGTGTTAAATATGATTGAAAAAAAAAATTAAAAATTCATTCTAAAAAAAAAATTTATTGAGAGGGTTTAAAGATATTTCTCTGTTAAACTTTCTTTTGAATGCTGAAAAAGGTCATAAGATGCAAATACTAAAATTGAAAGAGGTCGGGACTCTAAAATAAAAATAAGAAGACAAGAAGAATGACTAAGAAGAATGTAAACATCTAATATTGTTTTAACTTCACTTTTATTACGATAAAAATGATTGGATTGGTAATTGCGAGTGCCTAGGTTTGAATCTCCCTATAGAGCTTGCTAATTTTTTTTTCTGGGTTTTTCCATGGTGTTCTCAAGTTAGTTTCACATATTTCAAAATTAATAATCTTTCAAACTATTGTAAGATTTTAAATAGAAGAGTTTTCTCAACTTTATTTTTGATTTTTTATACTCAGAGCACTAATTCGAAACCTTTGATTATAGAAAATTGAATCTCATCTCATCTCCTCACTAGTTAGAACTTACTAACATTTGCATGTAAATAAATATCAACTAAAATTGAGTTAAATAAAAATGCAACTTTTTAGCAAAATAATAATATATGATTTTTTTTTTCTTTGCTTTTAGTTTTCAGCGGGCTTTATTGCAATTAATGTAACAAGAGACCTTGAAATGATAATATAATCAAGTTTATTGACTTGTACCATTTTCAAATAGAAACCAAACCAAATTTCATCAAATTAAAAATGGGGATTTTTTTTTCGCTTTTTTTTTTTTTTTTTTTTTTGTTTTTGGGCACCTAAGAAATGATAGTAGGAAAATATGACTCGGTCCTAGATTAGATTTTAACTAGAGGGTTAAAAGGCGTTGAATTCGGTCCATTTAAACGTTTGGTGGTTTGTCAATTTCATTTGAAGGCAAAATAGTGAACATAAGGAAATAGCCAGTACTCTGGGCTGGATATATATATATATATTGATTCAATCCCATATGACATATGGATCTCTTATTATTTATTTATTTATTTATGATAATGATGGGTTTACAATTGTAATTAAATAGCCCTTGAGTAGGAACGAAAAAAATATCTGATAAAATAATCAAATACATATAAGACATTTCAAAATACTTCCCGTAACGCATACCCGGAAACAGGATCACAACATGGCCCCAATAATGTTATAACTGTCATCTCATACAAAAGACTTTAAACTCTCTACCACATATAACAAGGGTGCAGGAAATACTTGAGCTAGCAAACTAGATTATAATTTGCAACCCATAATTTTCTAAAAAATAAAAAAAATAGTCTTAAAGATTGCAAAAAATAAAAATGATCAGGCCCATATGAAAACCTTAATAAAACATTCAAATTTTAGATAAATAAACAACGTGGCGTTACAAGATTAACGAAACGAAGCATGCCGTCCACTAAGCTTTGGAACGGGGCGGAAGGATGGAAATATATCTTAAACACCGGAAATATTAGTGTATGCCAGTAACTTGCATAAACAAAGCTGTTGCGCCTATGAAGAGAATAAGAATGCTAAAAGAGAGATTTCCACACGGAACCTGTGTAGGGCGACCCACTTTTCAGTTTTATTTTAATTCAGTTTATGAACTGTTTAGATAACTCAAATTGTAGGTTTAGTACTTTAAATACCTCCCAGCTATACTACCAGGAAGATGGGAGGAAAAAAATGAAACAAAAGAATTGTTATGCATTTAACATGTTCAGAACTACCTCTCATTTGCAAGATAGTATCAGTTGTAACACGCTCTGCAAGTTGACAGCAACATAGCAGAAATCTTTATCCTTCTGCCACTTTGAAAAAGGTGTAGGACAAGATTAAATTGTTGACACCATCCAATTTAGGATCCGTCTCAAACTCGGGATCAATGTAAAAGAATACCTGACAAGCATATGCAAAAGATAATCATAGCCATGCCTTAAAGAGATAGTAAAAGAAAAGAAATGGTCAGTGTTAGTTACAGGCATGTCGATCTGTTCTCCTGGAAGAAGACGTTGCTCCTCAAAGCAGAAGCATTGTATCTTGTTGAAATATACTCCAGCCTGGAAGCGAAAAAGAAAAAATTATGACAGGCAAGGTTGCCGCTCAAATCAAAATCAAGTTACAGGGTCATGAAAATTTCATGCCCAAGCATTGTCTGGAGGCCTTATTGATGCCAACTTGCTCAGCATGTATAACTAAGAAAGGACAAAGCTTATATAAATACGTGATAACCAGGGAAGCCAGCTTTTGGTATTAGGATTACAATTTACAATTAGAATTTTGCAGCTCACAAGATGTCTATAAAAATCTCATGAATTATTATTTATGCCCAACGACAAGAACTAGATAAA
>JAJIYU010000016.1:0-88068 GCA_030144865.1 Tinospora cordifolia | reverse complement strand
TTTTTTTTTCTTTTTTTTTTCTTTAGGATGATGAATTAACAAAACATATTTGATGAAAAAACAAGAGAATAGATAGATAAAGAACTTAAGGGCTGAAACTAAATAGATGGAAGCAGTGTTGTCAAGGCGCTGCCTAGGCGTTGGGAGGGCTTCTTTGTAAATTAAAAAAAAAATAGAAGGGCTTTTAATTAATTTTTAATTTTTAATTTAACATAAATCTAATAACTTTGTTTTCAAACCTCTCAAAGTTAAGGGACTTGAACCAACTCTAGCGATCATCTCTGACACTTCAGTAAGCAACTTTGACGTCTTCTTCGACGAGCAACTCCGAGGACTCTCTTTATATCATTGTGCGTCTCTCTCCCTTTGTTTCGACTCTCTCCCTCTCTTTGCTCTCTTTTTGCGTTCCTCCCTCTCTCCTCTACTCTCTTTCTCTCTATCTTTCTACGTCTCTCTTCTCTCTCTCTCTCTCTCTATCTACGTCTCTTTTCTGTCTCTCTTTCTGCATCTCTCATTCTCTCTTTACGCATCTCCCTCTCTCTCTCTCTCTCTCTCTCCTGCAATTAGCTATTCTTTTTAAAATGTTATGAATATGAAGTATGTGAACTTATGATAAGCATGAGTTTATCATAATGTATTATCTAATGTCATTATTTATAATTTTATAATTTATATATATCATTAATTAATTAAATAAATAAAATTATAAAAAACAATTAAACAATTTTTTAAGGAAATGTATATATTTATATAGTAAGAGACCATTAAATAAATAAATAAATCTTCAGGGACCTAAAAATAATTATTTATATTATGAATATGAAGTATGTGAACTTATGATGAGCATGAGTTTATCATAATGTATTATCTAATATGTCATTATTTATAATTTTATAATTTATATATATCATTAATTAATTAAATAAATAAAATTATAAAAAAGTATTAAACAATTCTTTAAGGAAATGTATATATTTATATAGTAAGGGACCATTAAATAAATAAATAATTCTTCAGGGACCTAAAAATAATTATTTATGTTATGAATATGAAGTATGTGAACTTATGATGAGCATGAGTTTATTATAATGTATTATCTAATATGTCATGATTTATAATTTTATAATTTATATATATCATTAATTAATTAAATAAATAAAATTATAAAAAAGTATTAAACAATTTTTTAAGAAAATGTATATATTTATATAGTAAGGGACCATTAATTAATAAATAATTTTTCAGGGACCTAAAAATAATTATTTTTAGGACTGTTTAGGCCTCGTCTCACCTTATGGAGGCTTATTGTCTTAAACTGTCTTATCACCCTTGACAACACTGAATGGAAGGGAGGAATCCTTGGATTTATTGTTATAATACTCACGACAATCAACTAAGGTTGGATGCTATTTTAGGGGATAGAAAATCTCAAAGATAAGTCACTTAACTTACCAGTAAGTGAAAACGTGAATAAGAGAAAATAACCAGCAACTTTATTACGCAATACTCGATTGATGAAAATGCATGCATAAGGTCCCCTATTTATAGTGGAAAATAGTGTTGAAGGCCTTTGTCTAAGGAAAAGGAAACTAAATCTTAGACAATCAACCAAATATAATTCAAACCTTTATAAAATATAAAAACGAAACCACATGCTATGTAAAAGAAAGGAAGCTACCTGCTGTAAAAATGAAAAGGAAATTGTGTTTTATGAAAATTTTTAAAAAGAAAATTTGAAATTAAGACAACGTCTTGCACATCAAAACTTTCCATGAATAGATACTTCTAAAACCTTCAAGAGATTCATTTACAAGCACACCATATATAAAGTTGACTCTTTTAGCCCTTAACCTATGATTTAGCCATTATAGGTGGTTTGTTCCCCACATGATACATGAAACAATGACGCCAATGATGCGTCAAGACATAAGAAACAAAATATTTATATTATACAACCAAAATGCAACAACTAGTCTATAGCAAGGACGAGCCTTGCACAATTGACGCAACATAAATGGATGATTGGTTGTGAAACCTTAAAATATCCTACCGAGGCTTGTCCACTTCCATGCTATTGTCATGGAATAACCTGTTGGTCTATTGAGCTATAAATACCACATAGTGGCCAAGGAGGCGGTGAGAGCCACATCCTTTGCCAAACTACATTACATTTGGTTAGGGTGACATGGGACATAAATTTTACCTTTGATAGACTAAACTGTATTTATCGAATCAATCTTGGTATTTGGCAAAAACAAAAAAGATGATTTGGACTTTTCTCCTCTTTGAAACAACGAACACAATACTTAAACAAACTTTTCTTTACATGGTTCCCATTTCACTCTAGGAGCACCTTAATCCTCTTCTCAATATCTCTTGCGATGCCAATTGGGATTTCATAATCAATAAATAGCTTTAAATGACATGAAGCACGATCTAATGAGATTTAGAGAGAAAAGCATGTTTCCACCCCTACAATTTCTTGGAAATCATGGAACGCTCCAAGTCACTGGGCAAATGATTTAGTTCTCAATCATCTCCAAATTTGTTAAGGATAGACTATGGGGTGGGCCTTTTTATAGCCTTGTGATCATTTTGGCAAATGTGTTTGAAGAGTCTTCAACAATTTATTAATGGATGTTTCTCTACTATAGTGAGAGGTGTAATTAGTTGCTTGCACTTATGTTTTTTGCTTCATCATGGGAGATTGGTTTTTAAATTTTAGATTGGTGTCGAAACTTGTGTTATTTAGACTGGCGTATAGGTGTTAGATATCGGTACATATCTAGAGGCCAGAGTTGTCAATTTTCAAATTCTTCAGTACATGCATTGGAATATTTTTTGTGTAATTCATTCTTTTTTCCTACTTTTCATTTAGTTATTATTTGTTTTACTCTCCCTTTTAAGTGAATTTCATCTTTTAATCATTATTTCTTTTCAATCCTTTTTTTAACACTTCTCATTGGAGAATCGACATAATATTTGTAAATCTAAAGTGGTAGACATATTCCATACACAGTGATATGATAAAGTGTTGAGCACGTTTATGTCGGGCAAAAGAAAAGAGTTTGGTTAACATAGTTCAAAAACTATTCTAATTGTTTGCACCAAGGTAGATAAGCTTTGTAATTTTCAGTTATGCATTAACTTTTCCTTTGCCACGTGATTTGTTGGCCATTGTGTGTTGCTCAAGTTGCCTATTTGGCTGACTCTATGAGTGGAGAAAATATGTTATGTACTTGCTTTTTCTTTTTCTTTTTCTTTTTTCTTTTTTCTTTTTTCTTTTTTTCTTTTTTTTGTTGTTTTTGTTTTTTTTGGGTTGGACTGATTATAGGTTGTTTGTTTTGAAGTACTCCTAGCGCTTGTACTAGGTCATTATTATACTTGACTCATTTAGTATAATAGATTGCATATTGTATTATATAAAATTAAAGAAAATAAAAAAGAAGGGGCTGTAGTTGTGGAGAGCGCATTTCTCACCGTTATTGATGGTTTGTGTATTAGATCTAGAACAATTGGAAGAGTTGCTTTCTTTTCAACATTGTGGCCTATTGGACTTAATAATTTTAGAGTTTTTGAAGACAAACCCATGGTAGTCTGTCTGTTTGGGATCTGTCAAGTTTTTTTGGCTTGTGGCTTCTAATTTAATGGGAGTTTGTTCTATTTTAGATTCATGCGATAATTGAGCATCCCTAATATAGTTATTCATTAGTCTTGTTTTGGTTTCTTGTTTTGGTGGCTAGAGTATTGCTTGTGCTCTATTGCATCCCTTATTTCCTTTTTTTCTTAGTGATTAAGATATCTTTCTTGTTTCTTTTCCAAAATGAAAAAAATCAATTCTATCCAAGAAAAAAAAAGAATATATTTAATTATCAAATTGTAAGATTTGAACCATAAATTGTAAGATTCTACTAATTTTTTTGAATTGGTTTTTCCTAATAGTTAATGCGCTTTGGAATTTGAATTTAAGATCCAAATTGATTTCACCTAAATTAAATCATGAATCATAAAAGTCAAAGGTTTGAATTGAAATGCTGACTTTCATTGTTATTCCTGTTATATTCTGTTTCTTGTTTCAATATTGCAATAATTTGTTTTCATGTTCTGGACAATTTTAGATTCAAAAGAAGTTTTATGGTAGTCTTTGCTTCATTCCTATCTATTGAATATTTATATGCATGGATAAGCATGGAAATTGTTGCAATGGCAGTGTTTGGGTTGCCCGACGACCACCAGGTTATGCTTTCATTGACTTTGACGATCGTAGGGATGCACTTGATGCAATTCGTGAACTGGATGGTATGTTGCATGAATTTCTTCTTTTTATCTTTCTATAAGAATAATAAATCTCTTTTTATAATGTTAAATTTTGAAATTGATATTTATACTGAAAATTAATTTTTAGATGTTATTTCCATGGAAATTTTAAGGTGTATGAGGATAGAAATAGGGACATTTATCGAAAATCTCCTCCAAAGGATTGGGCCAGCTCTTGTCCCTGAAATAATTAGTATTCCTTTGAAGGGAGTTCTTTCTCTTTCTTTGGGATCCTTATGAAATTATGAGGTTGGTACCAGATAATCAGTACCTAATTGATGATTATTGTTCTGCTTGAAATAGGTAAAAATGGGTGGAGAGTTGAACTTTCACATAATTCTAGAAGTGGCAGTGGTAGTAGCCGTCGTGGAGGTGGCAGTGGATATGGCCGTTCTGGAGGTTCTGACTTGAAGTGCTATGAATGTGGTGAGCCTGGTCATTTTGCTAGAGAATGTCGTTTGCGTGTTGGATCGGGAAGACGTCGTAGCCGTAGTCCTAGATACCGCAGAAGTCCAAGCTATGGCAGAAGGTAATAAAATTGCTAAGAAAAAGTAGGTTCAGTCTTTTTTTTTTTTTACTGAATTTTTAATATTTGTGGTTGCATCTTTATAACTAATTCATTTGTTATACATTGTGGAGATTGGCAATGGCCGTGTACTGCATTTATTTTCCAAAGTCAAGATGTAACTGATTTATTGAATGTATAATTCTTGAGCTGCCACTTGATGTGACAATTGCAAAGTGGATCATGGCAACGTGAACTAGTAAGAATTTTGTGATTGTGGGCATCATCAATGAATAAGCCCATATCTGCAGTTCTTTAACAATTCAACTCAGGTGTTTCACACTTTCAATGTTGCATCCATGTTGTTTTGAGGGGCAACCATGATGGGGTGATACTGTTGATAAATATTATAACAAGCTGTAATTAGCATAGTTTTGATATGTTGGTAGATATGCAATTGGGACAGCTCTGATGCAACGGTACTTACTGATTGCTTTGATGCAGGAGTTACAGTCCTCGAGGGCGTTCTCCAAGGCCTCGCAGTGTTTCTCCTCCGCGTGGGCGTAGCTACAGCAGATCACCACAGTACCGCCGTGGGCGTGAAGAATCACCCTATGCCAATGGGTAATTCTCTTTAGACGCAGTATTGTACATGAAATTGAACCTTTATAGATTTTTATTTGGGTGGTACACTTGAATGTATGTAGGCAATGGCTTATTTTTCACATTAAGCCATCTAGGGGATGAGATCCGGCATTAGATGTTATCATGTTACTGATCCATTGAGATTCATGACCAATGAGGCTAAAATGTCACTAACCCGACCAGATTCTCATAACCACTGAATTCTTAAATGTTACTGAATCAATGAAAGGCTTGTAACCACTATGTCTTAACTGTTTTTTGGAATACCATGCAATTTGGTTGTTTGTGGTGATGGTCATTGTGCGTAGGGCTTTATAAACGTTCTTCTCTTCTGATAGTGAGGTTCCAATGTCTAAGCCAAGTACTTTGCATTGAGCTGTTCCAAGGCATCTTTTTATTTTGTCATTTATCATACTCTCTTCATATTGAATGACTAAGGTTGGTGAATTGCCATGCAGAAATGCTGTGAGAGATCGTCGCCGTAGCAGGAGTTAAATTTTTGGTCCATTCAGAAACTTGGTTGTGTGGTGAGTAAACTTTGATAGGAGTGCTGGGAGTAGCAACATTTGGACATTGCAACTTGTTAAAATGGGGTGACGCTCCACCTCAGCTTCTTTAACTTGGATAAGTTCCTTTCCTTCTTTACCATTTGTTTTCATTTTGTCTTTTGTTGTTTCACTTTGTGGTTCTTTGTTAAGAATTGACCTGGACTTCTAAGGTTAGAAAATTTCTTTTTCTTATTGAAGAGAAACATGTAGAATGTCACTAAAACCAATACCTTCCTTTTTTCTATTTCGAGGAAATGTGATCTGCTTAAATGACTTTGCTGGAGAATCAGTGCTGCTTCTTCACACTGATTTTGTGCTTCTGCACCAGCGTGGTTTCATCATTCGCTTCCACACCTTTGCATTGTTGTTGGTCCTGGTTGCCTACATCACTAGATGCTTGTCTGCATGACTGATTGTCTCCAGCTATGAAGGCGCCCTCCTCAAAATTTCTAGTGCTTCTTTCTTAGGTAACCTTTTAATGGTTGAAGAAGCAGCTTCGAACACATCAAGCAGGTACTTCAATCTATTTTCTCGAGGAATTGGGCAAACGTTCTTTAAAACAATTAGATTTAGGATAATAGGGTCTTCTTCACAACTTACGCAAGTACACAGATCATTTTCACCTTTGACCTTCCAAGATGATCAGGAAGATTGCTAAAAGTTCAAGGGGACATGAGCAATCTGGGAATGAAAACTAATGGGAAGGATTAGGTTGTTGAGTCATACCCTTCGCTTTGGTTGCTTTTTTCCATCTTGTATTTCTTTTGGAGTGGTGGCGGAAAGGAGCTGTTTCTGTTTGAGGTATGCTAGTTCTTTTCTTTTGACAGGAAGGTAGTAATATATCATTATGTAATAAGCTGTTACCATGTCAGGCATACCAGTAATAATATATTAATTAACATGTACGGCATATAGTAAGACTCAATCAAAATTCTCAATCCTTTTTTATTGTTTTCCAATTATAGGGGTTATTAGCTATAATACTGAATTTATTTTGGTTGGTGTTTTAATTGAGCCTCCAAAATTTGTCAAAAATTGAGTTTCACACCTTCAAGTGGGGAAGTGACGCATACTTTCAACTCATCAACCATATGTTGCAGTAATTCTTTAGAAGATCAGATATAAATGTTTACGTTTTTTTGTTGTTTGATTTCTACCAAATCTTTTAGATAAGAAGTTTTAATTATCTTCAATGTCGGTTGTATGAGTGGAATCTCATATGGCAAATCGATCCAATTAACTAACTTATGCTTAGCAAGGAACATGTTACGCCTTATATTTGAACCTCTGGCTATCGATGATATTTCCTGGTCGATTAAGTTGTAAGCAAGCATCCCATAAAGATCACGTGATACTGACTATGCTTGACAGGCGGTATCTTCTTTTGTGAAAATAATTGAGAAAGGCGTTTAGCGTATGGTTTGCAATGCATTGTTTATGGAATGGTTCTCCGTTCCATGTGGTGAGGCAGTCATTGATGGTGAACTTGGTGCAACGCTGGCTCTTACTTTATGCGACTGTAATCTGCTAGCTTTGCAATGCCAACTATCGGCCAATGGTTGTAGATGTGCAAAAATGCATTATTCTGGGACGAACCTTGCTGGGTAATGGGTATGCACTTAGTGACTTGAATAATACTTGAATTGGGCAGCTTCCAAAGTGTGTTTTTATTATTCATAACGCAATGAAGCTTCCAAAATTGCCGAGCAGTTGTTGTACTGTTGGCAAAGGGGATTATTTAACGATGTGATATTTGAAATCCTAAATTCTGAACAATATCAGAACGTTCGGATTACGCTCAAGCGGGTCGAACGCGTACCGAGAAAATTGTAAAGGTTGTGCTAACCTGCTAGGAATTGAAAATTGCGGTTGCAAATTATACGGGTAGTGTTGGGTTTTACTGTGATGTGTGCCCAAGAGCATGGTATGTAAAATCGCCTTAACTTGTGGTGATTTTTATCTGAGTAGTTGCACAACTGCTCCCGAAAAAGAAAAATAAGTCGTCCTGTCACCTTTTCCACATGAATGGCATGGCTTGGCTGGTATCTGCATTTAGCGGGAGTGCGGGTGCTGCCCTGATTTTACTGTGGTTAGCAATCTGTAAGGCAATATCTGGACGTTGCACATTTTGAGGCATGTGTGTTTCATTTAATAATCATGAATATTTTATAGAAATTGTACATTAACATTACGAAGTAATTTGACAAAGTGTGGACTTAGACATCTAAGTTCAAGTTAAATGGTTGGAGACTCCGTTGGAGTTTGCTTTTTTTTTTTTTTTTTAAAAAAGCATTCATTTATTGTAGGGTAGATTAAATTATTTTCAGAATTGAGATGGAGAATTATACAGAATTAATGACATACAAATAAAGTAATCTGATATTTAATGGTGTATTTGAGTTAAAAAAAAAACTAAATTTACAAAGTAATTTTGTGAAGAAGAAGATTAGTAAAAAAATTAGTTTCATGTTAAAATTCACATAAATGGGTGGGATTTATGTAATCTTCTACTAATAAGACTAATATGCAGGCTCAAAATGACACTTATTCATAAAAGCAATTATAAAGTATTGAATTAAGAGTATTTTGTGTAATTTTTCACTAACAACATTAATATGTATTTTCAAAATAACACTTGTTTGTGTATTTTATCAAGCATAAAATTAAGAGTCATAGTATCCTTAATTTAATGCCAAACAAGACCTTAAAACATCTTAAACCCATTGCTCCAAATTTGGCGTGACATCTTTCTTGAAGCGATCTCATTTCGCTCTAAATTTCTATTTATTTTCAACTTATTTACATTATTTTTTTCTTCTAAAAAATAATTTAAGAAATTTTTTTCTAATTTTAATTTATATTTATTCATAATATTTTCTTTAAAATTAATATTTTGACATACATTTTATTATTATTTTTATATTTTAATTTAAAATTAATATATCTATATGTAAATGAATAAATAAAAATTACAGAAAATTATAAAAATTAAATATTTTCAATCAAACTAAATTTTACATTGTAAATTTATTATTAATACATTAAGATTTATAAAATATTTCATTAATTATTAAAAATTATAAAGCATTAATTGTAATTAAAATTATACAAAACATAATATAAAAACTAATCTTATAACATTAATTGCTAAAAATATTACATTAATTGTAAAAAATATATTTATTGTTTTTGAAACACGTTTCAATTATTTTAAAGGATCTAATGCAAATTTATCAAATTATTAAAATTATTTTTAATTTTTTAAATGTATTATAATGTATTCTTTATTTTTTAAATGGATTATATATACTGCAGTAGTTATAATTTACTTTAATATACAAAATTAGCTGTAAATTGATATATGATAAAATTAATTTTAAATTATGTAAACTCAAATTTAAATTAATTTTCAAATATATAATAAAAATAGATGAATTAAGTATCTTAAAAGTAAATACTAAAAAGATGAATAAAATTTTTTTTTTAAAAAAACTAAAAAAAAAAAAGAGAAAAAGGTGTGGGTGCTGTGCAACCCACGCCAGCTCTGGCGTGTGTTGGAGGAATCTCTTAGAAAGGTAACCATCACTTTTAAAGGCCTTTCTTGGTGACAGGTTGAGGCTCGATGCATGAAACGTCATTTATTGATTTTTTTTCTTTGTTTTTTAATCATGTTCAATTAACCGAATTATAGTATAATAAGAATACTTTTCCAAGATTTGTGAAATCATTTATCTGCCTACGCATACTGTATAAACCAGATGAAGAAAGGAAGAGAAGGAGAAAATAAAAAAATATGTTATTATTAATGAGTGGGACCCGATAAAAGAAGAAAAAACAATATTTATTTATATGCAAATACATCTTCATGATAGTGAGCTATTTTTTCTCAAAATACCAAAATTATTAATTGTTAATTATTTCTTAATGCTCAATTATAGCTACCTATAACTTAAATAGCAATAAATTGGGGTAGTCATCTTGTTTAACTACCTAAACTTTCTTACACCCATTTAAAGTGCTTCTTTCTTTTATTTATTTATTTTTTTTAACTATCATCTCTTTTTGTTTACATGAAATGTGCCCATACGGGAGTATATATGCATTAATACACAATTATATATGTTAAGACGTGTGTGGCTTGTTTAATTAATAGTGACGAGTTTGATAGATGCATCCAAATTACAACTAGAACAGTTACTTTAATATATATATATATATATATATTTTACAACCCAAAAAATTAAATTTTTTTTTTTTAGTTTAATGTCTGTGTACTATTTTCCAATGGATGCTTTTCAAAGCGGAAAGAATGTTTTATTCAATTCAATCGCCCGGACCGCAGGCTCGCATTGTTTGGTTTTCTTTTCCGCCTTTGACAGGGGAAAAAGTAGGCTTTTTTGGGGGGGTTCATGGAATGTAAACCGCATAATCTATTGCGTGCTCAACTGAACTGAACAGAACAGAACAGCATCTCCAACAACAAAATGGCGGTGGATGGGGTGGGTTACAACTTGCAAATAAATAAATTAACCGATGAATACGATGGATGAACCTGGCGCCTGGCGGGCGTGTTACACACTGAATCTCTGACCAACACCAACGCAACAACGTCTACATATACGAATGTAAAAGCAGGGAAGCAGATAAAAGACTCGGCGAGGAGGGAACAGGCCACAGGGTGGGAACGAGCAGAGGGGTAATAAATAAAGGTCGTATCGTATCCGACTGCTAAAACCTTTGGCGCTGGTTCTTTCTCTCTCCATCTCCATCTCCATCGCCATCTCCATCTCTGCCTTGTATTGTATGCTTCAATAATTTTCACAATAACACCGTCCACTACGACATTGATAATACAATAATTGAACAGCTTCCGAAGATATATACTTTTATTTCGTTTTTGCATTTGATCCCTCCTATTTCTCGGGAGCCACTCCAGATCATGGAATCGCCGTCGTCGGCGGGCGGCGAGTCGTCTCGTTTTGCCGTACGTTCCTCCTTCGTCGATTCACTTAGGGGTTGTGGTCTTTCTGGGGTGCGAATTGACAAGGAAGACTTAAAGCGGAAACTTTTGATCCCTGAGTACATTCGTCAGGCAATGCGCGCTGCCATTCGTTTCAAGGATCCCAATGCCGGTGTTCACTGCGCTGTTGACGGGAACGTCGAGGTCCCGGAGGCTCCCATGGTTGTTTTTGTTAATTCTCGAAGTGGGGGACGCCTTGGGAATGTATTCAAAGGAAGGCTTCAAGAATTGATGAGCGAAGATCAGGTTAGGGTTTCTTCCCATATCTCTCCTCTTTCTTTCTTTTCTCACACAATGCTGTTTCCCTTACAGTAATTTTCCTCTTTTGTTTTTCGCAAAGAGACTTTCTGGGTAGTCTGCTTTTTTCTTGATGCTAAAGTTGATTCCCCTTATAAATAAAAATACATTGCAAAAGCTAAAAGTGTTGATCAATTTAAATTATTAGCTTGTTAGTTGCTTCTTGGGGGGTTTTAGAGAATTTGGCACTTGTTATCCAATTGCATTTCTTTCTTAATCAAAAATTTTATCAGGATGTAGTGCGGGCATTGCTGTCGCTTTCTTAATGCCTAGCACTCAAAAGTTTACTCTGCTACGAAGTCGTCGAAATTAAAAATTTTTGACCGCCTACAGTAATGGTGTGATTAACTGAAGAATAAATTATGTATTGATCCGGCTATTGTCTTGTATTTGTTTCCTTTACAGTCTGACTACTACTTATTCCTATGAATCACTTTTTTGCTATCCTTTTACCCACCTTTTGTTGGTCACGATGAGAGCAAATGGCATGGATCTTTCTCTGATTTTAAGAAATAAAAAGACGTTTTCATATTCAATAAATTTTCAACCCTCAGGAATTTCACTATATTTTTATTACCACATGTAGTGCAGGTTTACGATCTTTCAGTAGTGAAGCCGTTGGATTTTGTACGATATGGATTATCTTGTCTTGAAAATATGGCAAGCCTTGGTGACTACTGTGCGGATGAGGTCCGTCAGAAGCTTAGGATTATGGTATGTGTAATTTTCTGCTATCAAATTATACTTCTTGGTTTTTTTTTTCCTTTTAATCTAATACTCCATTGTGTTGGGCGAGTTATTTCCAAACCCATATCAGTTAGACAGCATATTTGACTGGTACAAACATTAGTTCAAATCTCTGGCAGCTATGCTGAAATGGTGCTTTTATGGAAATTTAATATTGTTTGATTGGACTCTATTTTTCTCTGAAGATATTCAGAATATACTTGGCAGGTTGCAGGGGGTGATGGTACTGTAGGTTGGGTACTGGGAAGTCTTGCTGAACTTCATAGGCAGAAAAGGCCAATTCCTCCAACTGGAATCATTCCACTTGGAACTGGCAATGACCTGTCCAGGAGTTTTGGTTGGGTAAGAGTTAAAATTCAAGGCTTTCTCAATAACTACTGGACTCTGTGCCTCTTTGATGAATTATTCCAACTGCTTTTTATGTGTATTTTTTCTCCTTTTGACAGGGTGGTTCCTTCCCTTTTGCATGGAAATCAGCTGTCAAGAGATCACTGGATAGGGCTGTTAATGGTCGAATTTGCCGCCTTGACAGGCTAGTGTTTTCTTATATACAAGTGGTTTATATTCATATAAATTGCTATCATCTGTGCTGCCTTTGTTTCCAGTCTAAGCATGTGTATCCTGCATGAACTTGATAATAATTTTAAAAGCGTTTTTGGTAAGGGAGTTTATTCATTCTCTGTTAGGAAAATATATGGTAGAAGGTGCCCTCAACTGTCTTGGGATTTTTTGCTAGATTCTCCTCAGTGAAAACTGAAAACATATGAATTCATGGGCCAAACGAAATTTGGTGGCAGCCTTATTATCTCAAATGAGTTGTGTTGTTGAGTGGTTATACTCCATGGAAGAAAGATAAATTAGTTTTTGTTTGAATTGGTCAGCCGAATTTTCCTTACAGTGAAAAATGGATCAATAGGTGAAGTAAAATTTGAAGGCATATCTATAATCTCAAATTTGTAATTAAACATTTCTAATCATGTAATGGTGATTCCTTGTGATTTTTGTGTTGATAGGTAAATGGGATGATAGAAAGTGGTATCTTCAGCCAACAAGTTGAAACCTGCTAAGTGCTAAATCCTGCTCATATAAATGTTTTTTATAACTTAAAAGACTATGATAGGGTCTGGCTTTTCTCTTTTTCTCTTTCCTCAAGAATTCCTTGATATAATTAATCTGTGAGGTCCAGTGATTCAGTTTAATAGGTTATGTCTCACTATTTATCTAGTTATTATGAGATGTGTACTGAGAGTTAACAGTGTTGTGTCCTCGATCAATCATGGTTCAATCAACAAAATGACATTTAACTTGTAGGTGACTTAGTCTTTAATTTTTTTAATTACAAATTGAAAATAATATCATAGAATAGAATACCCATATATAGCTGGAAAATCTCTCATGTAGTCATGTTTGTCTCAATCCAAGTAACTAATGTAGCATTTGATTTGTGAATCAATTCAATTTCACAAATATAATCCAAAAATGACTTTTTTATCATTCTTTTGAAAGTTGATTATTTTCTGAGTAAATTTTTCTTACACTATCAAATTCAACCATTCGAATGGGATTTAGATTCTTAGATACAAAAGATAGTTCTTGACTCAAAACAAATGGGGTCTAACTTACCTAGCATATTCAAAGTTGCTGAATAGAAATTGAATCGTTGAATTGTTAAGGATGAGATTTAAATTGAATCGTAAATCGTAAGATTATTTTAGATTTTTCAAATGTTATCTAAAAACAAAATTTTATATTGTGTATGCATATTTTAGATTTCCTCTTGCACATTTCTTGTAATTATGTTCATGTTAATAAAGTTGTATGTTCCCTCTTAAAAAAAAATGTATGCATATTTAATGTTCATGTATGCATGCATATTTTAGATTTCCTCTTGCACATTTCTTGTAATTATGTTCATGTTAATAAAGTTGTTTGTTCCCTCTTAAAAAAAAAAAATCATGTATGCATATTTAATGATGCACAATTAATTTTAGAACTCCAAAAACAACTTCTTGGTTGGTATTCTAATAAATATGCTATTTTGCAGGTATAGAAATAGAAGGGCTTAAGAGTTAGAAGAGCTTTTTAATAAATATATTGTTTTAAACTTTTGCAGAGATTAGTGATTAAACCTTTTTTAAAGAAAACATCTACAGTTTTTTTTTATAGAAAAGAAAAAGATGTAGATTTGCATATTAACATTTGATATATCAATTATACAAATTACAAACTGTTTTTTTTTCCAAATAAAAAAGTTGCACATTTATTTACTGAAAAATAACTAAAAAAACCAAAAGTAGATGCAGGTTGCATGTGTGCTGCAAACTCATGCAACTGGACAAAAGTTGTACAACTCAATTTTTGTGTTGTGTGACTTTTGTAGGTTGACTAATTGCAGTGTATGCGACTTAAGTTGCATTGTGTGATTCACTATGTGAATTGCACGATTTTAATGATAATAAGCATATCACACTAGTGGCGGTATACTTGACTGAGACACTTGTTCTACTAATACAAGTCAAGTGGGAGCAACCAAATACACAATCAAATTGTATAATAAGGCGGGTTAAGTCCACTTTCCATTTTGAGTATGAAATAGAAAAAGATCTAAACTAACGCATGACTTCGCCCTTGGCAAAACCCTTCTTTGCCATTGAGTTCCCAATCTTGTAATCTACTGATTGGTGGGGCATAGTCCAAAGTTCAAATATAAATCTGATCATTCAAGGCTCTAATGTTTCATGGTTGCATGTGCCAGCTTCTTGTTAATATATGGGAGCATTTATTCTTAAGCAAAGAAAGTAAGCTTTCTTTTTTCAAAATCCTTTCAGGTTTCAAAATCCTTTCAGGGTGTTACGTTAATCTTTTTCTTCTATAAATCAAGTCTCTCTCTTTTTTTTTAATCATTATGAAGGCTCATGAACCATAGTAGGAGAACATCAAACATTTATATAATTTCCTCAAAGTATAAGACAAATAAATTATCTAAAGGTTCATTAATAATCTAATACTCAAGGCCAATCATACCCCAATAATTGACCAAAGTTTGAATAAAGATCAAGTCTATGCTCATAAGGCCCATCGATTGTAAGTTTTCAAAGAAACTTTGTTCCAAAGATGTCCTTACAAAATAATAAACAAAGGAGTCAATCCTCCAAATTGAAATTCTTCACAACCTGAGAAAAAAAAAATCAAGGGATAAGTTCAAGATCTTAGTAGATCCTCCTAGAGTCCTAGTTTTATACAATACATAAAATAAGTAAAAAAAAATAACAAATATGCGAACATGTTCCAAACATTAAGCGCAAGGAATGAAAATTCGACCTTTAAAAATTAGAATTAGTTCAAAGAGTTCAAGAAATTCAAAGGAATTTTTGTAAAAATTTGTCAACTTTAAAAAGTTAAAAACATATTATTTAATGCTAAAGTATGCGTAATTGTTAGAGACCAAGTTCTGAGTCGAAGATCGAGAGGAGGATTGAAGCAAACTAGAAAGAAGAAACAACCATGGAATCATCTACTCGGAGAAGAGTTGGCGGAGGAGCTCTTGAAGGGCTTTATAACTTGCTTATGCGCAAAAACTCCGTTTACGTTACATTCATCATCGTCGGCGCTTTCGTTGGGGAACGGATTGTGGATTATGGAGTCCATAAACTTTGGGAGTACAATAATGTTGGGAAAAGTACGAGGATATTTCAGTGCTGGGAATGAGGCAATCTGAAGAATGAGCTTTGTTTGCGTATGACTATGCCGATGTTTGTTTCATTAGTTATCGGCAGCTTTTTATGTGAAAAAGTATGATTTTTCTATCATTTAAAAAAATGCTAAAGTATGCATAATTTTTATAAAAAATGATAAAAATAAATATGTTTACGCATAAAAGTATACATATAATGGTTCTGAACGTCATTTTAACATTAAGAATGTCTCATGCACATCACTCATGTTAACTTAAAACAATTATTAAAAAAAAGAAAGAAAGAGAAACTTATTGTCGAACTCTAATGGTCTTGCAAACATAAACCCTAGCTTGATTCATCGTTAGCTCGTTAGTTGTTACAAGCACAAGTATATTCAGGAAAGAGAAGATGAGAGAGAGGATTGTTATGTGTTGAAGGAGAAGATAAAGATGAGTGTTTTCTAAGAGACGGTTGAGGATGGCTAGAATGGAGGAATTAGTGTCACTTATATTCAAGTTTCCATATTGATCCTATGGTTGAGATGGAGCCCTTGGGGGTCAAGATGAGAGACCCATCAATTTTTACTTATGTGGTGCATGTTTTTGATCAAATTATATCTCATCAATTTTTACTTTTGTGCTGCATGTTTTTGATCAAATGATATCTTATTGATAATAAGTACCTATAATCATATATGTAAATATATTTTTTTTATTAATTTTCTTTTATCTTCCCACATTAACTTATGTATAGACCATCTTCTAAAAATTATAAATTCAATTGAAATCTAAATTATTTGTTATGTGGGGTATTAATCTTCTAAGACTTAAAAATTTGATTGAAACCTAGAATATTAATCATGTCAAATAATATGTTTAAAATTTCAAACGTAATTGGGATCTAAGATATTAATCATGTTGGATAGATTATTCATATCGAATATGAAAATTATAATTTTAGTGAGGTATTATTATTAATATCTCAAATGACTATCGTAGTTGTATTTTCAACATTTTATTTCTTTTTTTAATTTTCTTTCTTTTTTGTCTTTTTATTCTTTGTTCTTTTTTAAATAACTTTTCCTTTCTTTTTCTTTTTTTTTCTTTTTCTTTTCTCTTTTTACTTTATATATTTTCTTATTTTATTTTTTCTCTTTTGCTCCTTGTTTTTTCTTTTCTGTTTCTTTCATTTTATCTTGTTCTTTGTTCTTCATTTTTTTCTTTTTATTTATTAATTTATTCCTTTTTTATCTTCTATTTTTTATCTTTTTCCTTTTTTCTTTTTTCTTTTGTATTTTTTGTTCTTCCATTTATAAATCTTTTTTGATCTTTTATTTGTTTCCTTTTTTTTTTCCTTTCTTTTCTTTTTATTTCATTATTTTCTATTTTTTATTCAACTTCTCCTTTTTTGTTCTTCATTTTTTCTTTTGATTTATTGATGTTCGCTTCTTTCTTTTTTTCAATCTTTATTTTTTTTCTTATTTTATTTTCCTCTTTTTTTTTTCTGTTTTTTTCTTTTTTCCTTTTTGTTGATTTCATTTTTTCCCCCTTTTTCAGTTTTCAATTGTCTTTTTTTTTTCTTTTTTTGTTATTTTTTATTTGTCCTTTCTTTTTTTGAAGTTTTAATTAATTTGTCCTTTCTTTTTTATTGTTTATATTTTTTTAATTTCTTTATTTTATTCTGTTTTTGGAGTCTTTATTTTTCTGTTTCTAGGAGCATTATTAGTTCTTGAAATCTGTTATGGGCAGATTAATGTTATTTCTTAATTTACCTTTGTATAATTTATTTTATTTTGTTTTATTATTATCGTATTTCGTATTAATTATTAATATTTTATCATAAATTTTATCGGTATCTTATCATCACTTATCATTATTAACATTATTATATTAAATGTTTTTTATTTACTAAATTTATTGCTAATTTTTTTTTAGAGTATTACAAAAGCAATAATAGTAAACTAATTAATACTGTTCACCCAAAGAATCCATTTCACCTAAACTTTCAATCATGATATTTTAGATTTATTCATTATCAAATTCTTTTCCGAATTTATAAATCAAGATCTTTATGTTTATCCTCTTTCGACTACCGCACCATATTGTATTTTTAATTAAGATCCAATCTCTCTATAAAATCTATGATTCTAGTAACCCAATATAATTTGTGATTTTCCTGAAACTTAAAAAAAAAATTATGTAAACCTTTCGATTTTATACCCATCTTAGGTAATATTTCCCATATTGTAACCTAGGGAACCCCCAAACCAAGTTATCAAAAGTAGTATACAAAGAGAAATATAAATAAATCATGAAAAACTCTTCAATAATGAAATATAGCTAAAATCAAACCATAAAATTGCAGTTAGGATCCATCTCCTCCCCAGAAAACTATTCTAGTTTATATCTTGGAGAATTGAAAAGCTGAACATGGTGGGAATAAAATAAAGATCAAACTCAAAAATAGAATATCTTAGATTGTGTAGATTCCTTTCTCTCTCTCTCTTTTTTTTTTTTTTGAACCAGAAACTAGATTATATTAATAATAAAAGGAGATTACAAACTATGAAAACATAGTCCGCTGGATGAGATATCCAGAATACAAAACTGAAAGAAGAAAGCTACAGAGAATGTAATATACTCCCCCCCTTACATAACCATTCTCCAAAAGAGTAACTTTTTTTTTTTTTTTTTTGAAAAGAAACTATTGTGTTATATTAATAATAGAAAAAAAAAAACTATGGAGCCTGATGAGATATCAAGGCACAAAAAACAACCAAGATTACAGATTATGCAAGGTGTTTGTTCCTTGACATAGCCATTCGCCAAAATTGTAACCTTTTCCCATTTTAGTACAAGAAACCCAAGTAGCAAATAAAACATTAGATCTTTTCCATACAACACTATCCGACCTAGACCTATCCAAAAAGAGCTTTTTATTCCTTTCTTCCCACATTGCAAAAACCATAATCTTCCAATATTATTGCAACCTTCTTTGAACTACATTATCCGAAATACTAAAAACATCTTGGTGCACAGGAGGTTCAAAAACTGTATAGTGATGTGTCCACCTTCTCCAAAGCTGTTGTATAATTTTGCATTGACCAAAGATGTGAGAGTTGGTCTCTGAGCTATCCGTGCACAACAAGCATATCGAAGGGTTAAGAGCATACTCAACATACTTTCTTTGGATGTTCTTTGTTGTGTTTAACTTATTCAGGCTAATTAACCAAGCTAACATTCTTGTTTTTGTTGGAACTTTTATTCTCCATATGAAGTTCACCAGAATTGATGGTTGGTTGGTTCTACTAACACTAAGTTGGGTCATAAAGGATCCAACTGAGAATCTTTTGGATCCTTCACCCATCCACATTGGCCTGTCCTCACCAGAATTGATGGTTGGTTACTTATTTCTTCTACAAATCCATCTCCTATGTTTTTGCTTATATGAAGGTCCCACCCCCAAATACTTCTATTGTCCATATGCTTCTTGATCTAAACTCTACAACCAGCCCTTCCTTCATATTAGATAATCTAAAAACATTGGAAAATTTCTATTTTAGAATTTCTGAACCGCACCATTTCTTCCCCCAAAAGTCTACCTTGTCCCCTTTCCCTACTTTCCATATAATGTTTTCCTTCACTTGACCATAAATGCTGAAAATGTTCTTCCAAGGAGCCCTATGGCTGCTTCTTCTATTCAAACTAACCTCTTTCTCAAGCAGTTTAGAGTCATGAATACTCTTAATTACTTTGGCCCACATAGCATTTGGCTTTTCATACATTCTCCACAACCATTTTTCTCCTCAAGGCGATGTTTCTTTTGATCATACCTCCCACTCCCAAGCCTCCTTGCTAAATTTCTTTACAAACTTGGTCCCACTTCACTAGGTTTTGCTAAATATCCATGTTGCTAAATATCTATGTTGGAAACAGGGTATTCGATCTTTCCCACACTAGCCTTTCAGATTTCAGTTTTTTCAAAAACAGTCTCGAATTCCTTTCTTCCCAAATGGTGTACCATATGGCTGCTACCACTACCTTCCAATATGGTTTGATACGGCCTTCAATGCCCCTTTCTGGAATGCAGAACAATGACTGAGAGTCAGGAGGATTGAGGGTGGGATGAATCTGCCCCCATTGTTGCCACATAGATTTCACCATGTCGCACTCCACCATCAAATGTTGGGTTGTCTCCCCGTGGTTCCTGCATAGAATGCACATAGACAGATTCAAAGTAAAATGAGGAAGTCTTTTTTGTAAGTTTTTAGCAGTTTTCAGCTTATTCAGATAGTTGCGCCACATTAGGATTATAGCTTTCATTGACACTTTTGCAGTCCAGATAAAATCCATAGATGACTGTTGCAGTCTAGTTTGCTGGTCATTCAGTTGTCTCCTGAAGGATCTGGTTGTGAGCTTTCTGCTTTGGTCTTTTATTCAGCAACGCTTATCTTCTGCGCTGCTACTGGTGGAATGAAAGTTATTTAGGGTGTAAAAGTAAGCCCCCAAGCATGGTTTCATTAACATTGCTGGTTATATGAAGGTTCCAGCTCCATTGTGTCCTTCCTTCCACTATAGAGCTCACTCATAAATCTGAAGCTGTGGCCTGTTTCCTATTGCTTAATCTATAAACATTAGGATATTTTACTCTGAGAGGCTCCTATCCACACTAATTATCCATCCAGAATTTGACTTGATTACCCTTTCCTATTTGTCAAACCATATATGGTTTAAATTGATTATAGATTGTGCATATATCTTTCCAAGGGGATCGATGGCTGCACTTTCTGTTAAGACTTGCTTCTTTCCCAGATTCTTTTGTGCCATGGATGGTGCGCACAATTCTAGCCCACAAGGTGTTTGGTTTCTCCAACGTCTGCCACAACCATTTCCCTCTCAAAGCTAGCTTCCGCCTTATCACTCCCCCCCACTCCTATCCCTCCTTTAGTTATGTCTTGGCTGACTTGTTTCTACCGAACCATGCGTTGCCCTTTTTCTGATTCCTCATGGTTCCATAGGAATTTCCTCATTAGATTTTCGACGCTGGCTGCCATTGTCTGTGGTATCCTAAATACTGATAGGAAGTATGTTGGCAGTGCTTCCAGAACCGTACGCAGGAGTAGTAGTCTTCCTCCTCTAGATAAGTAACTCCTTTTCCAACCTGCAATTCTTCGTTCTATTGTGTGTATCATTGGGTCCCAAAACCCCACCTTATATGGATTTCCACCAAGAGGGAGGCCTAAATATATGATGGGCCATTTTCCGGGAGAGACCCTCAAGGACGTAGCCTTGTCTACAACCTCATCTTCATTAATATTGAGACCTAGCAGCTGGCTCTTAGCTCCATTAATTCTCATTCTAGTTAAGAAGCTGAAGGCATACAACACATTCTGGACTACTTCTATTTCCTTCTCATCGTCTTTCATGAATATGATGCAATCATCCGCAAATAGGAGGTGAGTGAGTTGAATATTCTCCTTACCTACAATTAGGCCTTCCAGTTTTCCTGCTTGGACAGTTTTATGCATGATTCTTGTAAGAGTATCAGTCACCAAAGTGAATAGGAATGGGGATAAGGGGTCCCCTTGTCACAACCCTCTAGACCCATTGAACTTCCCCCTTGGTCTTCCATTTATAAAAATGGAATAATTGACTGTCCTCAAACATCCCCAAATCCACTTCCTCCATAATTCCCCAAATCCTTTGCCTTGCATAACATTATTAAGAAAACTCCATCTAACTGAGTCATAAGCTTTTGCTAGGTCGACTTTTAGCAGAAAACCTTTTTTCGTAGTAACCCGGTATTCTTCGACTACTTTGTTGGCAATCATAATTGCATCCGTTATTTGTCAATCCTTGACAAAAGCTAGCTGATACTTGCTAACTGTTTTTTGGATGACATTGTGTAGACGATTTGCCAACACTTTAGCGATGATTTTATATAGGCTAGTTGTTAGGCTAATGTGCCTAAAATTTTCCACCTTCAAGGAATTCATCTTCTTTGGAACAAGGCATATGTATGTCTCATTAATTTTTCTATTGATGACTCCATTTTTGTAGAACTCCCTCATGCAAGCTAGAATATCCTTCTTGACGACATTCCAGTTTCGTTGGAAGAAAGCCAAGGTAAAACCATCCGCTCCTGGGGTTTTCCTTCCATCACAGTTGAAGACAACTTCTCTTATTTCTTCTTCCTCAAAATTTCTTTGAAGCCATTTATTGTTTTCTTCTGTCAGATGCTGCCAATCAAGCCCTTCAACTTTCCATTTATCAAGTCTTTTGTCCTCCCACAGAGCAGAGAAATGCTGCACTATTAGGTTCTGAATTCCCTATTTAGAATCAACCAACTGTCCTTATGTATTTTCCAGCTTGGAAATGATGGCCCGAGATTGTTAGAGTTGACAGAATGCGATGAAAAAATTTTGAATTAACATCCCCTTCTGTAGCCCACTTTGTCTTTGCCTTTTGCCTGCAAAGTGTTTCATGTTTGCATTCAATGTCCTCGAGGCCCTTCCCCAGATTTCTTCTTTCTTCCAACAATTGACTGTTTTCTTCCAGCTCTAGTCTTCGGTCTATCTCTGTTAGGTGAGATTTAAGGTTATCTTCTATTTCCCTATCCTTCACAACTTCACTCTTCACCCACTCCTTTAGCTTTTGCTTCAGATTTTGTAGTTTCAGCATGATTTTATATCCTTCTCAACCCTTGTAAGACTCCTTGTTCCATTTCTTTTGCATCATTAAAAGCATTTTCTTCTGAAGAAGCCATTCATTGTTGAATCGGAAGGGGGAGGGTCCCCACTGGACTTGTTCAGTATCCAAGGCAATTGGCCAATGATCTGATGTTATCCTCTAAAAACCCCAATCTCTCTGCTGTTGGAATTTCTCACTCTAAGCTCCATTATACAAAAATCTGTCTAGTTTAGACATAGCAGCCCTATCCCTACCATTACTCCATGTGTGACTCAAGTTCTTCAGAACAGGATCAAATAGTTGCATATCGTTTATCCAATCCTCGAACATCCTCATAGTGGTTGTTATGTGTTGATTGTCCTTTTTTTCAATGGTAGATCTTACCATATTGAAATCTCCTCCCACACACCAGGGTCCCGGGCAACTATCTCAATCAAACATTCCTTCTTTCCTTGCTAGTCGCAAGGACTATAGACAACTGTGAACCAACACTACTCCTCCTCCTCTCCCCTTTTGAATTTTATGGATAGCGAATGAGTTCCTTTCCATCTTTCTGTGACTTGGATATTTCTGGTATCCCACATGATAATGATACCTCCAACCATTCCTATTGCTGGGATAGTTACCTAATCAGTAAATCTTTTCTTCCATAGGAAAGCAACCAAGTAAGGTTCATAGACCTCTCTTTTTGTTTCCTGCAGAGATGTTAAGTCTGCCTTTACAGTAGCCACAATCTTCCTTATTAGGTGTTTCTTATCCTCCCGCCCACACCCTCGAATATTCCAACTTAGGATCTTCATGAACATAGAACAACCCCTTAAACTAGATACTGCTCTTTAGTGAATGGCCACCATCTGGGCATTGATCGATAGGAGGAAGTCCCAAACTCTTTCATATTCGATCTATTGAGTGCTCCTGCCTTGAATTTCCTCTTCCTGTTTGGTCATCATTTGTCTTTCACCCTCCATTAATCCTCCTAACTATTCCACTATCGCCATCTTCTCCTGATTTAAGTATCTCCCCATATTTGTGTGCCTCGGAGAGTAGCATCCTCTTGTGGCTCATCCGGTTCACTTGAGGAAGTGGATAGGGTAGGAGCTAGGTTAGAGTTGCATACCTGGATGTGAGCTTCATTCTCTTCTCGATACTCCGTTTTGGTACCCGGCCCAGTATCCGCTCCGGTGAACGCAACTTCCGTGATCGGCGTCTTTGGAACAGTCTGCGATCCATCCTTATTATATTTGTCATTATAATAAGACTCGGATTCTTCTCCTATATCGTTGGGTCTTGCTTGTCGAGTCCGTTGGACTAGAGTATTTCTTTTCCGGTACTTCCTTTCCTTTCCTAACCTTCAGTATACTTGGATAATGGGCTTTCTTTGAATTCTTGGCCCATCCGTGTGTTTCAACTCTGTAGGCCTTGGCCACTGGTTCTTCGACCCAGAATCTTGTGTGTTGTGGACTGGGCTCTTCATCCCAAGGAATGAAAATTCGACTTTGGCCCAAACTTCGACCTTTAAAAATTAGAATTAATTCGAAGAGTTCGAGAAATTCGAAAGAATTTTTGTAAAAATTTACCAAGTTAGACAAATTCAAAAAAATACTATGTAAGTGCTAAAATATGGACAATTTTTATTAAAAATACCAAAAACAAACATAATAAATATATTTTACATATAAAAGTATACATGTAATGGTTTTGAACATGTATTTTAACGGTAGTAATATTTTATGCACATCACATGTGTTAACTTAAAACTGTTAGAGAAAAGAAAGAAACAAAAAAAATTTATTGTCAAACCTTAATGGTCTTGCAAACATAAACCTTGGTTTTCCTTTCTCTTTCTTTTCTCGACGTCTTTTCTCTTAGGCTTTTAGCTTATTTTTCTCTTGTTACTCTTCTCTCTATCGTCTCTTCTTCCAAGTTATAGTTTGTTCTTCCTTCTCTTTGTGCACCACATAAATTCTTTCATTAAAAATGCTCTTTTTCATAGCTTTTATACAATTTTTTTCTACAAAAATCTTCAAAACTTTAATTTTAAGTGAGCTTCGCTGATTTTGACGAAATTTTATAATTTTATAATTACAGGCGAACTTCGTTACAATTTTTTTCTACAAAAATCTTCAAAACTTCAATTTTAAGTGAGCTTCGCTGATTTTGACGAAATTTTATAATTTTATAATTACAGGCGAACTTCGTTTCGATTGTCCAAATTACCTAATTAATTCGGCTAATTTTGACAAATTTCGTCTAATTTTCATACCATGCTTCATACTTAGTCCCCTCACTTTTTGCCAACCCTGAGCTCGGGCCCACTCGTCCTCCTCCTTTGAAGCTTGTTCCATCCTTTTTATTTTATTCTCTTGGTTAAGATAACCACGACTACCTTCCGCTGCCTGACTCAGCTTCTCTGTCCTTCAGTCATTGGTATTTCGGTTGTCTCCTTCAGCTACTCCTTTTGACACCTTTTCAAAGCCTAGAGACTCCACGTCACCGTCTTCCTCGGGGATTGCATCATCGTCATCTGTACTGGAGATCTCGATCTCCAACGACCGGTGCTCGTCGTAATTCCATTTTTCAGCATGCAAAATGCCCTTTGGATTCTTTCCCGTAAACTGGTCCAGGATTTTTTGGCGTTGCTCTTTGATTTCAGCTTCCCAATTTCTTTCAATCTCCACCAGTCGTAATTTTTGGATGCCCTCTTCATCATAGATTTCAAAATCCTTTGACAGGAATTTCGAGTCGTATCCCCGTAGTTTAAGGAACGCCATTTCCATTGACTCTGCCAAACTAGTGATGTTTGCAATATCTAGCAACCCACCACATCTCTCTCCAATCTTATCGAACGTATATATGTTCCATTTCTCAGGTTTGATTCCCTCAACCTTGACCCAACTATTTTTGCATGCTATTTGGGCTCCGTCGTGCACAATTTCCTCTTGCCATTCTTCGAAGTAGAATCCTCCCAGAAGTGTTTGATATTTCTCAGTCCTTAGCTTCCTTATTTCCCTCTTGTCTTGACAGTGTAGTATTCCTCGTGCAACGTCCAAACGTTGGATGTGTATATTCCTCTGCAGCATCGTCTGCACCGATTTAGCAATGGTCTTCTAGGATGTCTCGTCTGAGGACCTGATAATTATGAAGTCCTTGCCCTCTCGGTTCTTGTTTTTGAGATTATCCTCCTTTCTTTGGTCCTGCTCCATATTTGTGTTTCTCTTTAGACGACCCTTTCCTTTCGTATCCCTTTTCCATGGCCCTCTGTACCCACTTTCTTCCTCCCATGCTTTTGTCGCCGTTCTAGGGCTCTGTTTCTTTTTCTGTTCTCCTAATGCTTCTTTTCTTAGTCGAGTCTCTTTTTCATGTATAACCACGTCCAGTGCTTTCCACAGGTTGCGCTAGGCCGCTGTTGTTTTTTCCTCTAGGATGACTATGCTTTCGGACTACCCATTTGCCATTTTTGATAGCTTGATGAATCTTCCTCGGCCATTCACAAGCACCTCCATTAGAAGGCTATATCCAGAGTCCCTAAACACTCTCGGAGACTTCCTCAGCGGTTTCTCGTGGAGTAACTGTGTTACTTTCTGATTGACCCACTGTATAGCTTCCCTAGTTAGTGCTATTTGGAAATGACGGTTTTGTAAAACCTCTTGCATAATGACTTCTTGAGAATCCTTTGTGTAACAGATTGAACAGTATTTATATTTTGTTGGGAATGATATATAAGACCATTCTTCGTTCGAGGTTATTAACACCTTATCTTGCCTAGTTGATCATCTCGCAGCTGAGTTGAATATCCTTTCCTTTTGCGGTAACTGGTTACTCTTAGCTGGTTTTGTTAGACGTAAGTGCTGAGTATGTCGAGGCTTCCTTTGTCTGACTATCGTCCATCCATTCTGTCCTTCTTCTTCATCCCATTTCTAACAACGTAGTCTTCCATGATGTTGTTTTGTTTTGGTTGTTTCTCATCCTCTGTGACAAGGAATCTTCCTTTACGTCCCTGTCATGTATACTGTTCCATTGACCTCCTTTCTGGCCATAATTCTTCTCTCGACTGCGATACAACCTTTCCTCTTCCCTCCTTCCTGCTCTTTCACGATGTGTTCGTTTTCCCACTTCCTCATACTATGACTTTTAGGTGTACATGGTGTTTTGGTTTCGTCAGGATCTCTTATCCCGATGCTGTCTCTCGTCTCGACGATACCTCTTCTCGGCGATATCTCTCATCTTGCGATTGTCTAGAATTGATTCCCTAGAAAATTTTGAATTTACAAGGGTTCTAGTTGTGAAAACAAATTACCTGAGTGCAAATAATTTCATATGGCAGGTATTGTTTGCTCATAAGATTGATTTAACTTTGCAATTTACAGTTTATCATAGAAAATCACCAAATGACCGCAGATTCCTTTCTCTTTGATTTCATATCTTCACGTTCCTTGGTACCCTAGCTGTCTTGCTTCCTTCTTCCTATTCCCTAGCCTTAATATGAAGTCATATATATCTCAAAACCATGTCCAAGTTGTGCACACTTCGTAATCTAGAGTCCTATGTTGAATAGGAAACGTCCAATAAAACAACTTTCTATTTTTTTCAACTGTTAACATATTCTTTTGATTAGCGATTTTTTCTCTCTGGCTTTTTCTTCACTATTTTATGCTTCCAATTGTCATAGAATGATAGCCATTCAAGTTATATAAGTAGAAAAAAAATGACCTCATCTTCCGACTTTAAACAAGAAAGATATGATGAAAGCATGGAACACAAGTTTGAAAATCATGGTTTTGCATCTCTTAAAATGATGTCTTTTCACCTATTTGGACACTTTGTTGAGTCTACTTTTATGACTTGTTATCTTTATGAACTGTCATCAAGACTTCTTGTATGTACAGACATTTGAGTAATGCCTTTATCATTTAAATAAAATAATTTAAATCATTTATAAGAAATTGAACTGAAAAATTAACTAAAACAATGAAATGATGCAAAATAACCTAAACGTACTAAAAAAATTTATAAATCGTCCTTTAATTCCTGCAAAATTCTCCTAAACATCTACTAAGATGCACATAAACACTACTTGAAGTTAAGTTTTTTTTTTTCCATCTCTCTCTCTCTCTCTCTCTTGTTTTTGTTGTTGTTTCTTTTTGTTTTGTTTTGTTTTTGTTTTTTTGCCAGGGGAGGGGGCGTTTCACATATTGGTTTCTTACTTATTGTGTTTCTCAGGAATTCAGCATCACATTTTTTTCTTGACACACTGAAATAGTCGTTTGTTATTATTTCTTTTATTACATTTTGAGTCCCTTGAAACTTTTTATTTTATGTTTCATGCAGTTGGCATGTCATGGTCTGTATGCCGGATGGTGAAACTGTAAATTTGCCTTATTCGCTTAGGCACACTGAGGAGTGTCTTCTTGATCAGGTGGAAGAGACATGGTGTTCAGTTACCTCTATGACACTTGGTTGACATATCTTCCCCAGGCTGCTTGATTTTGCTATCTTTGCATAATCCATTTTCTTGTAATGCATGTACATACACCTATATATTGTAAACTCCATGTGTATATTTGCCATGGCATCCATATTTATATCATGGTGCATGTTTGAATTTGTTAGGCATTGTCTTTTATGGCACAATTTTGCTCGAAATCTATTTATTTTTACAATCAACATTAGCGGATGTTATCCTTTAGCTGGAGTCTTGGCGCAATTGAAAGAGTTGCTGCTCTATGACCAGGTATTCATAAGTTTGCATCATGGAATTGCCTATTGCAATGCAAAGGAATGCTTCATACAGTAGAACCAATGTGTATAGAGCATGCAATAGCTATTAAGTGATTTGACCCTTCTTTGGGATCTTGCAAACACAAACACTTCATGCATTAGGCTGCCTTTTTAAGATGTTATTCCTCTGATGTATGAGATTATAGTTAATCTTTTCTTTTGTTGCAAACTATGAAACATTAAATGATTTTATCATTGTTAATCTGCATCTGCGTAATAAATGGTTGCTTTTTGAACCAAGGATCCATTTCTGGTCTGTGGTAATATTCTACAAGCACGTGTTTACTGCATGTTATATACAACTCTTTTTATCTTTGAACTCTTGATGTTAAACGTATTTATACAGTAGATATTACCGTGTCTATGTACAAACTTGTTTGCTGGATTTCTACTAATGGAAAAGGGGATAAATGTTGTTTGATTGCATAAATGGTGATGATATCTTTGGAAACATGTTGCATACGCAAAAACTAGAGTACTTATATGCCTGTCTGTTTTATTTGATGGGTATGAGTTATTCCAATCATAAACCTTCTTGTTTATGTTGTTGTTTTCATTTTTTTTTATATATATAACAATTATATGTAAATCAAGCCATTTGCTTCTTTATTTCATTGTTTTCATGTTCAATCTTTTATCATCATTATTATGATTGCAGACTTACGATGTCATGGAGAAGTTGCCTGAAAAAGCAACTTGCTATGAAGGCGAGTTCTATAATTATCTTAGCATAGGTGAGTCCTGTACTTCTATTGTTAATTTATCGGTTACACTTAAATGTGCACCCCTAATTTTAATAATCAAATGAAGCCAATGCTTTGGGGCTTGTCTTGCCTTCAAGCATTTTAAAACCACCTAAGGGCGCTAGCCCTAATGATATTCTTGCAAGGTTCATACCCGCCACCTCCACGAGATATAGGCGTCAAGATTTATGCCTTCAATGCTACTTAAAGATTTAGACCTTCATCACTATATGTGAACACAAGACTTTTGAGATTTAAGATTGAAAACATGGAAGTTGTTTTCTTTCTTAAATTTTCTAATTTTGATTATTTGGATGTAAGTCTAGATTTAAAAAACCCCAGTAGAAAGAATTTATGGCATAATATCTGCCCAATTCCTAACCTAGTTCTGGGTGGGTAACAATTCACTAATTTTGAAGCCTCTGTGGTTCAACTTATTCAGAATCCTGAAAGAAATTTTATTGCATTTTGTTTGTTGAATTTCTGTGATTTTTTTTTTAATTATATACACAGACGTGCAGAATTTAAAATCTTAACTTATATTATGTGCTCCTGAAGATTTCAATAATGTTTATTATAACTGAAGCATTTGATATATGAAATTGTGTTTGATATTGTTACATAATGAGGTAAAATTAGTTTATGTTGACTACCATTTAAGTTTGAAAAAAACAACTACTTACCATATTACCAGGATTTTATTCTTTTAGTTTGTTATAACAAAATCTGTTCTGTGTTTTGTTTAAAAATGGGAGGATTAATTTTTCATCAGAAAGAAAAATGGCCGCAATTATGTCTCATGAAATTTAAAACCTTGCTGGTAGTTGAGTATGTTTAAAATGTTGTTTCAAGAAACAACTGGTTATTATTGGTGACTTATCCCAACTTGTTGGTTGGCCTGATGTGTGTCAACCTATATCATCTTATGTAATTTTTCGCTCTGTGTTAATTTCTTTAGATGTCTATATGTCAACAATGCTAATCCTCCGGTCATCATATGGTCACCATATGTTGACCATGAAATGTTGATGACAACATGAGTAAAGTTGTTAATATTTGAAATTGTAGAATTTCATGTTTGAATATAAAATCTAATACTTCAACAATACTTTGTCATTATCGCTATGATTTTACTAATTTTATTTGTTTTGGACTATTGGTGAATCACACTCAGTTTAAGCTCCAATTGCATGACTAATTGCTATATTATATGATCCTAGATTGCTTGAGGTCATATGAGCTTTAGATGTTATAAAAAGAATTGCATCAATTTCTCTTTTACATGCAGCAATTTGTTTCATATGTTTCTGTGATGCTTTCTTATCATTGTTCTTGAATTAAAATTCGGTGTCATGCAGGAATGGATGCTCAAGTTGCTTACGGTTTTCATCATTTACGTGATGAAAAACCATACTTGGCACAGGGTCCGATTGCAAATAAGGTCTGGTTAGATGGTATCTCCATTTGACATTACAATTTAATGATTTTATTTCTTTTTTACTTTAATTTTTGTTGTGACAAGTTTATCTTTTCGTTTCAATTCCTCTGGCCATGTTGCAAAAGCTGCTGAGTTTTTTTTTTTTTTTAATTAATATATTTAGTCTTGTGTGGGTGGCATGATTGGTGGTTTATAATTTTATTGTCTATGAGTATATTAGCAACCATTCTGATGAGGAAATGCATTTCAAATGTTGGCTTCATAGGTGGGAAAGAAAAAATTCCTTTTGTCGAATGTTTGGGGCTGACTTAATAAACTTTGCTAATTCCGAATATCAGTTGTTGTTGGATTTTCTTTCACTACATACATGTGGTTTTGCCTTCTTAATCAACATCTTGTTGTTATGAATCGACATTTTTTGACTACTTTATGAATTCTTCTTTAAAAATTTTATCTTAGTCCTTCCATTTTCAAGTGGAAGATTTGTTTCTTTTTTCTTTTTTCTTTCCTTTTCTCTTTTTTCTGTTCTTTTTTTTTTATTTTTTATTTTTTTTTTTTATTGCAAAGGAATCATACATATATTATATATGAGAATAGAAAGCTGCAAGTACAAGGATAGGGATGAGTTATCCCATCAACCATGGAACTAAAGGAAAATTATCTATGCCCTATAAAATGTGATACTCTAACCTAATACAAAATGGTGGGCCAATTCTGAACCCATTCCGCCCAGGTACACTCTTTAGAAAGTTTTGATACTAAAATTTATGAAGCTAAGAGAGATACTAATCTATCCCAAATTCTATCTTATTTTCCTTGCATTTGAAGATTCTCCTGTTTCTTTCTCCTTTCCTTTCCTCTGACGATCTGTTCAATCAATATTTAGGATGTTATGCATCTTTTTGCTTGAGTTTCTTCTCATTTAGCCACATATTTGGTATTATCTTTGTTTCAGGAGAAATTTTTTTAATGGTTTATTTGATATGTTTTGCTATCATAAGTGAACACATCAATGTCAATTGATCAATTCTGAATTTCAAGCACCAAGAGCTAAGGGCGTTCTATATTCTTCCAAGTCTTTTCACCCATTTGGTGGGACTATGAGTTTGGTACATCATGATCTAAGAAGCCGAAGATGTCAACAAATTCAATAACTTGTATTATGTTTTAAATGACCTATATAATGTAATAGGAAATACTTAATGAAGAATAAATTATTTATATCCATAATATAATAGAAATGGGTTTCTATCGAAATAGATTTCTGACCTATACTTCAAGTACTTCTATAGAGGAAAATGTAGCCAAGAGAGATTGAGACAAAAGTGAAAATGTTGTAGTATACTAGTTTTCAACTATTTTATTGTTGAAGACAAAGGCATAAAACTCACCATCAGTTTGACATGTATACTGGTTGTGCAAACTAGTTGGGATGCAAGCAATGCTTTAAAGAAAATGTCTACTGGTTGCTTTTATATGTGAATGATGTTATTTTTTCTCTTCTTATCGTTTCCTGGATTTCCTAATTTATCTATGTAATCATTGAGTGAATGGTTGGTTTTAGGTTGAATGCTTTGGCAGTTCAGTGTGTAGATTGTAGTGCCTTCTCCGTGATTTAAATCTTAAGATTCTACTCACTTGTGAGAAGTTTTAATATATGAGAAAAATATCTTATGCTAAGATATTTCACACAGCAAATACTAACTTCAGGATTTCTACATTTTTCTAGAGCTTAACAACCTAGCAGAATTATGGAAAACATCTTTAAAGCTGGAGTCAGCATTGTTATTTTAACTTACACTTCAAATGTTCTAACAATTTAGATTGCTATGGTACATATAGAATGCTGGCGGACCACCAAACAGACTCTACCGCCCTGAGTTCAAGATTGCCAAAAGGGTAGGGCGAACTCGGGGCATGCGCGAAGACTGCGACGATGGCTCCATACTGGGAATACCTGTTTATAACCAAATTTTCTTTTGCTTAACAAGATCAACTAAATCCTAATAGTTGTCCCTTAGAATAAAAGTCATTTTCTCATCCATGGAATTTCTTATTTCAGAAGATTGAATGCTTGTCATAGGAGTAGGAAAGAGAAATGGTAGCCAAAGATAGTGCAAGATTCTGTAACATAGGCAACTAAATTGAAACTAAGTAGCTTGTTCAACATTTTGTTTAGCATATGATAAGAGTCACTGAAAAGCTTTTTGCAACAGGGCAGCTTCCTTTCCATTCACATTGAAGAACTTTTATAAGAGAGATTACAGTGTCAGGTTAGAACAGAATACTTGGGTTTGCTTTCTCATGAATGAGAAAAGGAAGCTCTTTGATGATTCTAACTAGCAGTGGTAGCAATGGTTATATGCATTGAGTTAGGTAATATTGAAGATGGTTTTTCATTTAATGAGTTAAAACAGTTAGTTTTTGCTTTTTCTAATGAGTTGGAAGTTTTCTGTAAGTGGAGGGGGTGAAAAGAATGGATTTCAAGTCAGACAAATAGTGTGGTTGTTAGAGACTGTATCAGATAAATCTTGGATTATTATTGTTTGTTTCTTGTTGTTTAATTTTGTTGCTTAATCTGGGATTATAAGATGTTGCAACTTGGCTGGCCTGAGTTTTAACTTTTATAAAGAGGCAATTAATTTCTCTGTTAAATGATTGATCCAACAAGATTTTATCCATAATTTTCTTTTTCAAATAACCCCTGACAGTTTTTTCCCTGGATGTTGGTTATTTCCTTGGATTTCCAACTCAAATGTTACCTATAGATATTCAGCATCTCCATTGAGTATCCTTTTAATGCAGCTGATCTATTCTGGATATGGTTGCACTCAAGGCTGGTTCTGCACGCCTTGCCTCAGTGACCCAAGTTTAAGGTTTGTCACCTCTTTCCACTGATGATAGTTTGTTCTCCTTTTCTTTTCTTGTTCTTGTTGATTAAAATTTTCTTTTTGTTGGGTTTTAGCGATCCCATTTTAAGTTTTATGCCCTTTGTAGCTTGACAAGTTTATAACAGTCTCATCCAAACAAAAAAAGATAATTTCCTCAAAACTGAGAAGTGCAAAATTCTTCTAAATTTTATGATTTGAGAAGTTCACTTAAGCATGAGAAAGAAAGAAGAATGATTGCGTGGAAAATGATCCAATGAGCCATGCAGTTATAGAGATTTGTTTAAGCAAGTTAACTAAAGACATTATTTAATTGTATGGATGTATATCTATAGATCTCTTGGATAAAATGCTTCATTCTCTTGGCTATTTAGGTCTGATCTCCTTCTTTGTCTACATTGAATACAATTCTTTTTCCTCAAATTCTTTAGGCCCCTGCTCCTTGAGGTTCTTCTTTGGGTGTTTGAATTGCTTTCTGATTTTTCTGGAAGAAGATGGAAAGAAAATCATTAATTCATTCAAACTTGTTTTTGTTATCATCAAAATCCATTTGGTTGATTGATTGGTTATTAATACATGGCAAATCTCCCTCTGTTTAGTTTTTTGGATACTAAATTTGAGTGACATGTTGTGGTTTTATTTTCAATATCAACATATACAGTACTTATTTTTAATGACATGTTGAAACTGTATACAGGGGTCTCAATAACATTCTGCGCCTGTCCATTAAAAAGGTCAATTGCTCAGAATGGGAACATATTCCTGTTCCTTCCAGGTGTGTTTTAATTGCTACAATCCTTTTACTTTACTAGATTGTGACCTTTTTCCTAAAGGTCTATTTCAACATCAAGTATCGATTAAGGTCCCTTGTTTGGCTTTTTATTTGTTTCTTATGCATTTCACCATATACATATATTTTTTATTTCTGGGTTTATATCCTAAAATCTGAATAACTAACCAAGTGCAGCTTAACTCTCTCTCTCTCTCTCTCTCTCTCTCTCTCTCTCTCTCTCTCTCTCTCTCTCTTCTTTAGTGTTAGGGCAATTGTTGCTTTGAATTTGCACCACTATGGAAGTGGAAAACATCCTTGGGGCAATCCATCTCCTGAATATTTGGAAAAGGTATATTTATGTGTATATTTTTCTTGAGAAGGAGAGATATTATTTCACTAATAAATGAAGCATGGCAAATGGAGCATCAGTTACTCCAATTGAAACATTTATCTCTTTATCATATGATGCATTTTTTTTGCCTATGTGACACATTCACTTCTTCACCTAAGTTGGCTTCTGCTGAACACCATAATAAAGTTGCGAAGATCTTTTGGACGATTTTTTCTCTCTCTTTGTGAATGTTATGAATAAATTGTTGTTAGATCTATTTCTTTTTAAAATTTTTTCTTATAAGAAACGGTAACTTTGTATTAGTTTTTGCCAGATTTCATGCAATAAGGTTTTAACTTCACGTAGTGAATCCTTACCTATCTTGACTATCCTTGTGGTTGTTTCTCATTTTGAGGACAAAATACATTTGACATTTTTGTGCCCAATATCTCAGAGAGGATTTGTTGAGGCCCATGCTGATGATGGACTCCTAGAAATATTTGGATTGAAACAAGGTTGGCATGCTTCATTTGTTATGGTTGAACTCATTTCTGCAAAACACATTGCACAGGTACTATTCATGACCTCTTTTTTGTTTTGTTTTCTTTTGTTTTTTGGGAGAATGAGACAAATTGTTTCTAAGTGTTGATCATACATATTCTTTCTAAGTGATCTACATTGGTTCCTGCACATTGCCTTTACATTTTTATAAACCACACGCCCAAGTGACAGCAAGTGATGGGGTACATGACTTTTTCCCTTGAATTCCTTAGTGATAATTGGAGGATTTTTTTTTTTTTTGGTCCTAGTGGGAGTTGTTGATGGTATTGGTACAATTTCATTGGCATGTCCGGGATCGAATGTCCTTGACATGTATGCAAGTACATGAATTTTACATTTTAGAGAAAATTTTCAACAAATGTTTGTACATCTTAGCAATAATGTTGATTTTGGTCATTGATATGAATTGAGAAAAAAGCCATGGACTTGCTAAAAGTCATTTATAGGTTCAGACAAAGTGATATTGGCCTTGCCTTCTCTCCTTTGCCTCTCTAGTTCCTCTGGGAAGCAGAATGAGCTCAATCTCTTGTCTTGCTACAACAGTTAAAATTGAACACCACTGCAATGAAACAGTAATCTTGTCTTTCTATTTATGTTTTCTTTTAAGCTTCATTATTCATTTAGAAGCTATTTGGCAGGAGGTAATTGGGGTATAATAATGTGAATCTTGAAGTCTCTTATCCGTTTTTGCATATAAATTTTTAAGATTTTTATTTTTCATGTCCAAGATCTTTCACCAAACAGCCCCTTAATGTTTTACTTACTAGACGCATGGGTATCTTTTAGGCTGCTGCTGTTAGATTCCAACTGAGAGGCGGAGAGTGGAAACAAGCATTCATGCAGATGGATGGCGAGCCATGGAAACAATTGTTAAACAAAGATTATTCTACGCTTGTGGAGATTAAAAGAGTGCCATTTCAATCTGTGATGATAAATGGAGAATGATCTATTGGTTTTGTGTGTGTGTGACTGGGACGCTTATCCCTCTGCCTGTAGAAATTCACTGAGAGCACTATAATTGAGTTGGACGGGTTGCTCGATGGCTTGTAATTTATGCTTTACATTTTTTTTTGTTAATTAAACTTACCTCTCTCATTTCTTGGAAAAGATGTTGTTTTTGGGTTGGTTTAGTGCTGAAATAATGATAATGATGAAATTAAGAACTGGTCATTTGTTTTACGATCATCGGGCTAGACATTTTATGTTAAAATAATATTTTATTTTACACAAGATTTATTTACAAAATTATTTGAAAGGCATGCAATTCTGCTAAGAAGAAATAGATTTGCAATTATGTAACAAAAACCAGTTATAATGAACATTATGCTATGGGGAAATTGTATTTTTTTTTTTTTTTTTCTAAATTGAATTCTCAATCCTCCAGTGACTTGTGTCGACAACTTGGACCGAACATGAAAAACGGGATTGCGTTAAACGAGCGAATCTATTCGAAACTCGTCGCAACCAAACGGATGAAGCCTGTGAGACAGCGCCAGAAAATAATCTGATAACGAACAAAAAAGACCAGAGGTATAAGAAAAAGAACCTCTCATCACCTGCGTTTGCCGGGAGTCGAACCCGGGTCTATTGCTTGGAAGGCAATTATCCTAACCGTTGGACTACAAACGCTTCTACGCCGAGATTTCTATCATAAAATACGTGTTCTGTTAAACGTCAGACCGTAAACTTCCAACCCCCCGACCCCCTCAACTTGGAAGTTGAAACATCGCTGAAACTAGTCCCATTCCCAGACATGTTCCGCGCAATGGTTTCAACAGCCTCTCCGTCTCCATCTCCATCTCCCTCCGAATCAGACCTGGTCCAAACAATCACTTCCATTCTCACATCTCAATCCTCTCTCCAATCCATCATTAAGTACCTTCCCCACCTTTCTCCATCCCTCATTCCTACAATACTCTCCTCCCCATCTCTCTCTTCTTCTCCCTCAACTCTTCTCTCCTTCTTCAAATGGTGTCATTATCATCTCCCTCACTTCTCCCACAATTCCAATTCTCTCCCCTCTCTTCTCACTCTCCTCCCTTCTCTCATTCGCTCCAAAAAATTCTCCGACGCCAAATCCCTCCTTGTCTCTTTCATCGCCACCGACCATCTCCACCGTCTCCATTCCTCTCTTCTTCACCCTCCTTCCTCCTTCCCTCCGGCCTCCAAAGCCCTTCTCGACACTGCCGTTGGCGCTTACGTCCAAGCCCAAAAGCCCCACCTTGCTCTTCAAATTTTCAAGAAGATGAAGCGACGCTCGTTCCGCCCCAACATTCTCACTTGTAACACCCTTCTCAACTCCTTGATTAGAACCCCATCTTCTCGTTCTCTTTCTGTTTCCCGTGAGGTCTTCCAAGACTTGATTAACCTTGGTGTTTCCCCCAACACCAACACTTTCAACATTATGATATTCGGCTGTTGCTCCAAATCCAAGTTCAAGGACGCCCTTCAATTCCTTACCCAGATGCCGGATTTTGGTTGCCTTCCTGATAACGTCACTTATAATACAATCTTAGATGCTTTCTGTAAAAAGGGTCTCTTGAATGAAGCTCGTGACTTGCTGGCTGACATGAAGAGTAGAGGGCTCTCGCCCAATAGGAACACTTATAATACCTTGGTTTCTGGATATTGCCGGTTGGGATGGTTGAAGGACGCCGCCAAGACAATCGAGCTGATGACAAGGAGTAATTTCTTGCCAGATGTTTGGACTTATAACATGTTAATGAATGGTTTGTGCAAGGAAGGCAGGCTTGATGAAGCTTTTAGGATCCGGGATCAGATGGAAAGCATCAACTTGTTACCCGACGCTGTTACTTATAACACATTGATCAATGGGTGTTTTGAATGGACTAGCAGTTCTGATGCGTTCAAGCTTTTTGAGGAAATGGGTGATAAGGGTATCCATCCCAATGTAGTTACTCATAACATAATGGTTAAGGGGATGTGTAAAGAAGGAAAGATGGATGAAGCATCCGAGTTTATTCGAAAAATGGAGGACAAAGGGTGTCCTCCAGATTGTGTTACGTACAATACTTTGATTGGTGGGTTTTGTAAAGCAGGGAACATGGCGGAAGCCTTTGAGAAAATGGATGAGATGCTTCGAAAGGGCTTGAAAATGGACACAGTTGCTGTTAATACCATTCTTCATTCTCTTTGCGAGGAGAAAAACCTTGATGGGGCCTACAAGTTGCTTTGTAGAGCATCAAAGAGAGGGTATGACCTCGATGAGGTTAGTTATGGGACTTTGATCGCGGGCTACTTCAAGAACGAGGATGCTGATGGAGCTCTGAAGCTTTGGGATGAAATGAAACAGAAAGAGATCCTTCCAAGCGTTGTTACTTATAATTCAGTTATAGGAGGTTTCTGTAAGTTGGGAAAGACCCAACCGGCTTTGATCAAGTTAAATGAGCTTCTGGTGAGTGGGTTGGTACCTGATGAAACTACATACAACACGATCATTCATGGGTATTGTAATGAAGGAGATGTGGAGAAAGCAATTCAGTTCCATAACGAAATGGTTGCTAACTCGTTTAAGCCAGATGTTACAACATGTAACATCATTCTCCATGGATTCTGCAAAGAGCGAATGGTGGAAAAAGCTCTTAAGCACTTCTACATGTGGGTTTCAAAAGGGAAAGCTGTTGATGCCATTACCTATAATACTCTAATTACGGGCCTATGCAAAGAAGGGAAAACTGAAGATGCCCTTGGCCTTCTCCAGGAAATGGAAGAGAAGAAACTTGAACCTGACCATTTTGTTTATAATGCTATTCTTTGTGGGCTTGCTGAAACTGGTAGGACTGAAGATGCACAGGAGTTCCTGTCCAAAATGGTTGAACTTGGTAAGTTGCCTGATCAGTCTTCTTCAAATGGAATTGATACACTTATGTCAGGATCACAAACAGAGAGACGTGAAGAGGTGGTGGGCAGTGGAAGTCCTCAGCAGGACAGTGATTCTTGTTGCATAGCCTATACAAAGCGCATTGATGAGCTGTGTAACGAAGGGAAGTTCCGAGAAGCGAGGGGCATTTTAGAAGAGATGATGCATAAGGGTATAGCTGTGAGTAGGTCTACCTACTTTACTTTAATGAATGGACTCATAATGAGACGGAAAAGAACTTCGAGTTTATGTCGATAGACTCCATTTTCAAGTGTCTGTTTTTCTTTTGTAACATCATGCCCTGGTCATTCCATTTCTTTCGGGAAGAGCTGAACCAGGAAAGAGCTCAGGTAGGTTTTTCCTTTCCTTAGGATTCCTGTGCTTCCTTTTCTACACTTCTCTTCTTTTTTGTTTCTACATTCTTGTGATGCCTTTTCTTCTGTTTGATTAATTAATGCTCAAATTAGTATTTGTTTGTTTCCTATGCATGGCCCTTGAAGTGCATTCTTGAAAGCATTGAGTTCTCTGTTCTGATGGGTGCAACACATCCATCTTCTTATATGGAACTGTAGAGTTATACTAGTCTTGAATTTAGACAAGTCTATAAACATGTTTGAGCACTTAAAGCAGTACAAAATACAGATGAGATACTTTATTTATTTCTTTTTGGTACTGACACAGTGAGGACTTTTAGGACGTCCAATCATGGAATTTAATGTAGGAAAATTCATTTGAATACAATTTGTAACATTTCATCTGAAGTGATGGGTTTTGCCTCACAATATTGATGGTTGATGATCTTAAAGAGTGAAGCTTTGAAGTATTATATGCAGCATTCTTTATACATATATTTGATTTTTTTCAACCACCATTAACATTAATGTCAAATCTTATCTTTTATTTTTAATTAATTGGTGTTGGAATTGACTGCACAAATCTTGCTCCACCATTCTACAATCGTTGGGGTAATCCATTGTTTTAGAAAGTACTAAGCTGTCATGCTTTGATTGGAGTTGAGTCGCTGCCTGGTTTATTTCTTAACATCTCTTAGTATAAGCATTTTTAGAACTTCACCAAAAGGAGGATAAAAAGATCTTCAAAAATGTTTTTTGTAGCATTAATACCATGTGACTGATCGCCAGTTTCTGAAACGGTCTTATACTTGCCCAGGAGGAAAGTACAATTTCAAAAGAACAGTAGCTGTTGCTTACTTCACGTCTGAATCTCCTCAGATTTTAATTGATTTGGACTGATCAACAGTAAGAAGCAGCAACAAGATGGCAATATCATAGAAAAGGAATTACCCTGGTACTTCAGGTAGTCCTCAAAATTCTTATTCTTCCTTTTCTACTTTATCTAGTGTCACACATTTGGTTAAAGTATAACAACCGAATTTTGATTTTTCATGCCCTTTAATACCTTAAAAGTTAAAACTTGCTGTACCTTACTCTGTTTCACTGGTCATCATCATGGATATCCAGCAAGTGGTGAGACAGCATACGCTTGGGGTTTACTCTATTAGGTTTTCTTTTTCTGAATGGGGAAATCATCGGATCGCTTTTTCAATAAATTTTTGTGCTTCAATATTGCTTTGTCCCAAATTTTATTAAAGTTTTTTTTTAAAAGAAACTAGAAATATGTTAATAACATAAAGAAGCAGACACATGCTAGACGAGGCATCTAGACAAGCACGATTACAAGGTTTTCATAATGTTGTTCCAATTACAAAGCCAATACCTAAAGGTGAACCCCTTTGACAGTTTACTACTAGATACCCAACTTGCAAATAATAAAACTTGAGATCTGTCTAATACAAGCTCCACGGAAGAACCCTATTCAACATTGCAAAAAGGTCGTCGATCGATGGAGGGGGACAAGTTGTCTAGCTCATTTTGCCAATTCCGCTGCACTTCCATGTTGGTCTGATAGCACCCACATAGGTGAATTACCTCCTCAATAGCTGTCTATACATACAATAATAAATAATAAGGAGAGAGACTATGTGTAGGAAATTTTTTTTGAATTCTTTCTGCAGAATTGAGCTTCTTAATGCATATCAGCCATGCCAGCAACCTGAATTTTATAGGAACTTCAGTTTCCCATATTAATGCAGCCTTTTTTAGAGAGTGTTGATTAGTTTGGGCAGTAAGCTTCTGCATGAAGGATTTGGTGGAGAGGGTATTCTCAGGATCCCCTGTCCACATCAGCCTATCTTCCTCTTTTGACGTTGTAAGCTGCTCCAATATGTTCAACATTTTTTGAATTTCAGCCCATCCTTTCCTAAATAATTCTCCAAATTCTGGTTTTTGCAACCATTCATTCTCAAATCTAAATGGCAATGGTCCCCATTTGATCTCTTCAGTGTTCATCATAATCAACCATGATCCCCATTTGATGCCTTCAACTTGGACATAGCTAGGGTCATTATTCCATTACTCCAGGTAAAAAGCAAATTACTTTATCCAGGTTCCTGTAGGTCGAATTCTTGAATCACCTCATTGAGGTTGTGGTGCAGTTACAGTTTAGTTTTTCTTCCCTTCTTTGCACCAAATTGAAATCCCCCACCCCTAGATGAGGTTAACAACATAAATTTGCTTTAAGTTAACTATTGCCTTAGCTGGCTGTCTTGGAAGTGAAGAATGGGACAAGATCTCAAATCTTTCTTACTAGTGATTGGAGAAAAACATTTTGGTTGTTATGTATAAAAATAATGGAGATATTCCAAACTATGGATATTCTTTCATTAAAATTTCAAAGAATCATGCTCTGCCTTTCTCCGTTCTATTTTATTGTTTGACATATTGTCCCTTACTGTTTCGGAAAGTTTTGCTTTATTGTTAGTCTTGAAGAAGCGTAATATGTAGTTGATGTTCTATATTGGGCTTAAGTGTTTTCCTGCAGTTCTGTACTTGGAAAAACAAACTAAATATATTCCATTTATTACAGATCATTGTTTGCATTGATGGTAGTTGGCTAAGGAGCCTTTTGGGATGGAGGGGGTATTGTATTAGCAGGTGATAAGTTGATTGGAGCTGCCAAAGAAGCGTCTAAAGGATGCAATGTTGCTAAAGAGCTGTAATTTTCACATTGTAATTTCTTCTCTCTCTCTCTCTCTCTCTCTCTTGATGGGGTTTTATTTATTTATTTATTTACTTTTGGAGGAAGGGGAGTTTATTATCTCATTCATTATTAGGCGGGTATTTATGCTGAAATTATTCTGGTGGGTCTGTTATTGTTGTAGTGTTTGATTTCCTATTATAATCGGAGAGAAATGGAGCATTGTAGATGCAATTTGTGCTTTTGATTTTAATATGTGTCAAGGGCGAATACAAAATAAATCAAACTTGGGTGTGACGATGTGATACTACTGCTATTATATAAGTATTTTAGTAAAGGGAAGTATAATCTAACTATAAAATGATTATTATAGTTATGTTTTTTTATGTTAAAATAACTTTTACAGTATTCTTCAATCTTATGGTCGTAAATGTTGCAATTGCATTAAACACATGTAATTATCATAGGTATTCAACATCACTTTTTTTTTTTTTTTTAATTGTGCGGAATATGTTATGAATGAAAATTGTCCTTGTGGTGAAGGCGGTTTTTACGGTTGGTTGAGAATTGTGTACGTTTTACGAGTAATGTACATGTAAAATCATATAACAACCTGGCTCTGGTCCTAACGGCTGTGGGGTCACGGGTTTAAAGGTGATGCCAATACTATTTTTTTTTTAAGAATTAAATTGGATTAAATAAATTTTAAAATAAAGTACTTGCAGGACAACTAAATAAAATTAATAAATAAACAGCAATTTTTAATTTAAAAAGCGGAAACCAGCTTAATGAAAAAAAAAAAAAAATTCAGCTAAGCTGGGTTGTGCGTTTGGCTTCTGTCGCCAATACATATATGTTTAAAAAAGGAATATTGGTAAGGAACAGGTTGGTCTTTATCCTCCATGTGCTTGTTATGATTGGAGAAACCGGATAAGAACAGGTGGTTCACCAACACCCACCTTATCATCTTAAAACAGATCCAATTGTTCTCTATTTCTCCTCTCTCACGGCAACCATGAACTGCTAAAGTTACCACCCCACCCAACTCTACCACTACCATTTGCACTCCCATGCTCTTTTTTTTTTTTTTTTTAAATAAATCTAAAAGAAGATACATGTTTGATTATCCTGCTTTGGCACCCACCTAATCAAGTCGTCCCATATGCGCGTCCCAGGTTTTGATCTGTAGAGTCACAGACTTCAAGGAAAAAAAGCTAAAGATGTTCTTGGAGAAACAGAAAGAAATAAAAGACGTGGGATTCTCTACGATGGTTGGCAGGGACTGTAGTCTAACAAATGATCATCCATTTCTTTAAGGCCGTAACTTGCCTTGATTTAATAATATTTATCTCAGCAAAATGCCTACAATTGTCATTTGGCTATTCCCAACTTAAGATTCAAATCAAAACTAGACACATACATCTTTTGAAAAGAAGGAAACCACTAATCTAATTTTAAAAGTATATGATTATATATTTATATTCCTTGAATATGTGGTTACACACTTGTAGAAAAGTTCTACGTGTAGTTGATCCAACGACGAATATAATAAATATGTAATTATAAAATTTAATTAGTTTCTTTTAGAAAATTATAGTTTTCACTCGAATCCTACTAACAGCGGGCCTAGACCATCGGGGTGTGGGGGTACGTATGGGCCCGGTGAAAACGGGGCTAAATCAGAAGGGTCGGGTAACTTGAGTCGATGGGAGTCATTTCTCAGTCGGTCAATTTTGGTGTTTTTCACGTCTCTCTAAACAGTGTCAGAATAATTCAATCTCAGTTGCAGCTGCGGGGAAGAGAGAGTTTTCAACGCTGTCTTCTTTCTTCCTTGAAACATTAGCTAAGGCGTCGCCAGCTTTATTCTTGTCTTAGAATGGTGATTGTCGTGTAACAGTAATGGTAGATCACTATTTCAATAGATTGTTCTGAATTTCTCTGCTTTCATTCTGAGATCTACCACCATGCACCCACTTTTTAAACCCAGAACCAGTAATTGAGGTCGGAGAACAGAATAATTTTTCTCTCTCTTCGTCTGCTACCAAACCCTAGTTTCTCTGAGATTTTTCTCGGATCGCGAACATAAGAAATAATGGCTTCCGCCAAGTCATCTCGTTCAAGGGCATCGGTCGTCTCAACGGCTAACGGAATGAATGCTTCTCAACTCGAGGACAAGCTCAACATCTTCAAGGCCGATAGTTTCGATCCCGACGCTTTTGTGCAGTCTAAATGTAACTCCCTCAACGAGAAGGTTGCTTTTCTTCTCTTCTGCTTTTAGTTACCGTTACCTTCAACTTTTAATCCTGCTATTTTCTTTCTTTTTTGCTCTTTTTTTTTCTTGTCTTTTACTCGTCTTCAGTTATTCAATTTTTTCTTCATTCCATCTCTTCATTTCTTCTTTCACTGTGCGATCCCTTATGCCGTAGCACAAACAATATTTCGCAACATATGTAGCGCTTTTCCTTGTGTGTTTCTGTGATGTGTTGTTACGTGGATCGATTCTCACAACTGAAGATGTGTTCCAGTCATACATAATTCTTTCTTTCTTTATTTTTCTTTCAATTGTAAATTCTTGATCCAATCAATGATAATATGTAGACGCAGTACGTAATCGAGTTCGTTCATTGTCTAAAATTACCAGATGATCCATGTGGCACCAATCTCTTGGTTGGCCATATACAGTAACGATATTAGACATACTGCTGACTTTTCGGATCTCACATGTGAGATATGATTATCATGAATCAAATTCTAATCAATATTGAATGATGTTCCTCCGGTGCTTTTTTTTTTTGGCTATGATTCCTACTTTTTGTTTTATATTTGCATGTATGTCATTGTAGTTTTGCCAATTTTGCATGTTTTATACTAAATTCATGTATTTACCTTGTTGCCTTGGCCTCTATAAAACATTCTTGCTTTCTAAACCAATGTATTTTAGAGGCATATAATTTAAGTGATTCTCTTGTTCCAATTGTCTGTCTTCTCCATCGGGCAAATAATCTCTTGGTCGAATGTGTTAACTATTGTCAATAAATGTGATATTTATTTAATTTTTAATATAGCACAAATGACAAATCTATAAGATATCAATGAAGGAAGATGCAGTACAAGTGGGCAAAGCACATAGCGTGGCAAAGAAAAGGGATGACATGGTAATTACAAAGTGACATATGTAAAATGAAGATTTGAGATAGATTCCTTTAGGGAAGCATCTTGACTTAGCATAGGTATACCCTGGCTAGTTCCTTGAAGTAGGGTAAAACTTAGATAGTTTTGCACGGACCCTTAGTTTGGCATCTAACTTAGGCATTTTCTTGGCCTAGGTGCAACTCACAAAGTCATGCATACCTGAGTTTTGTTTTATTTTATTTTATTTTTAGAGAGCTAAGTGGTGTTGAGTTTAGCTCGACTTAATCCACTTAGGCAGCCTTGGTTTTTCAAGTGAGAGATGCCCCAATGGAAAACGTAGGAATCAAACTCGTGGTTCCATGCTTTTCATCAAAAGCTCAAGCCATGGCCCAACCATGCCTTGGTTGTATGTGTGAGTTATTTGATCATGTAGTTCTTTCAAAGGGGATTTCAGGCCTTGACACTTTGTTCTTTAGAAAAGATCCTTACTCAAATATTTGCAACTCAACTCAATGAAGCCATTATACGAAAATTCAACCAACTCCGCTAAAATTAGCTAAGTCACTAAAGTTAGCTAAATTATTTCAATATTTTGCGAGATTAAATTGAAGTTCAAATTTCAGAAAAAAAAACGACAAAATAGTTGGAAAACTCATAAACTTTGACAAAAATACTAAAATTTGACAACTTTGATGAAGTGGTATATAAATTTTCATTTTTTTAAAATTTTAACATTGATGAAATTGTTGACATTTGTATGTGAACAGAGATTGAAGTAAAAATTCAAAAGAGTTTTGATCTGGCATTTCAAGTTGTGAAATTATATTTTTCAATTCATTATATTTATACTTTTATACATTTTTTTTTGAAATGGAAACGGATATTATATTATATATTAGAAATAAAGGATTAGACGAGTTGTCCATACATGGAGAAAACACCCTTATAGCAGGCTATGCAAAATTGAGGGCCATCCCCTCATCCATTCTCTTAGAGAATGCCTACCCCCCCATTTTGAACTATTCATCCATGACGCAAAAAGATACATTGCTTTCTGGGAAATGCTACTATCTACTTTAGCATTTCTAAAAATACACTTATTTCTGGTTTTCCATATGGCCGACCAGATAGCGTATCTAATCAGACACCAAAACCGGATGAGCTTGTGAGGAGTTGAAGCCGAGACTGAAAAAGAAAGAGGGTCTTCTGTCGGAACACTGATTGCAGGCATAAGGGCAGACCAAGATTCCCATACCGCTTTTAGAGTATCACACCTCCAAAAAAGGTGACCTACGTCTTCCTCAGAATTCCTGCACAGACAACACCAAGAAGGGGCAATGTAATAGTTAGGCATTTTTAACTGCAATTCAGCAGCGCAGTTTAATTTGCCCAATACAATAAGCCATATTAAAATTTTATTTTTTGTGGGGGTGGGGGCTTTCCAAATGGGAATAAATCTGCTATCAGGTTCTGTTTCATTATGGTAGTCCGTCTGTGTCACGAATGCTTATAGCATGATTTGACAGAGAAGTTTCCTGTGTCTTCCTGATCCCATCTCCAAGAGTCTTCTGTTTCTCTAAACTGAATACTATCAAATATCTGCAGGAATTCTGTAAGCTCTTCTATTTCTTCTTCCTTTAAGGGTCTTCTAAAGTTGAAGTTCCAGCCTGAATTGATGATGGCATTGTCTGGGACACTACCTCTCATCTGCTGCAAGGAGGCCATTGGGTTTCTCGTCAATCTGAAAATTCTCGGATAGACCTCTTTCATTGGCCTTTGTCCCCTCCAAATATCCTCCCATGTGCGGATATTAGAGCCACTGCCTATTCTCCACTGTATACATTTTAAGAATCTCGGATAAATGGAGACAATACTCTTCCATGGAGACCTTCCTGAGGCTCTATTGTTAATCCCAGCTTCCATGTTGTTTTGGGAAGACCCATGTATGCTGGAGACGACTCTCTTCCATAAGGATGTCTTCTTAGTTGAGAATCTCCAGAGCCATTTCGCAGCCAAAGCCAGATTCCTGATTTTCATGTCGCCTATTCCAAGACCTCCTCTATCTACCTGTCTACAAACCTTGCTCCAACTCACCAGGAATTGAGGCCTCTCAGCAGATTCAGTCTTCCAGAAGAATCTCCTGAGGCACCTTTCAATTTTCATTCTAACCGTGGCTAGCATTAGGAATATGGACATGAAATAGGAGGGGAGCGCCTCTAGGACTAATTTGATTAATAGGAGCCTGCCTCCTCTTGATAGGTAGCTCCCTTTCCAGCCTTCAATTCTGTGTTTAACAGTCTGAATCACCAGGTTTCAAAAAGAGGTTCTCTTGCTGTTGCCTCCGAGGGGCAATCCCAGGTATTTAAAAGGAAGATTGCCAGCAGCAATTCTGAGGACGTGTTCTGCTTTAGAGAGGTCAGCATCACTGAGGTTAATGCTAGCAATTTGGCTCTTCAGAAAGCTAATCTTAAGCCCAGAAATGAGGGAAAAACTCTGTAGAGCTCCTTTAAGTAACCTCCAACTATGTTTATCATTGTTAAGGAAAAAAAGGGAGTCATCTGCATAGAGGAGATTTGTTAGATTGATTTTGTCCTTCCCTAGTTTGAAGCCTCTCAATCCTTGCTCCTCCGCCTTTTTGATTATGCCTTGAAGTCCATCAGCTACTAGGGCATAGAGGAGTGGGGAGAGGGGATCCCCTTGTCTTAGGCCTCTAGAGGCCTTGATTTTTCCTCTTGGTCTTCCATTGATGAAGACTGAATAATGAACGGAGGAAAGGCATTCGGTGATCCACCTGCACCATCTGTCGTCGAAGCCTTTTCTTCTCAAAACGAAGAGGAGATAGTGCCACCTGACTGAGTCATATGTCTTGGAGAAGTCAATTTTCACCACAATACCTTCCTTATGTCTGGTCCTATAATCCTCCATAGCTTCGTTTGCAATAAGAATCGCATCAAGGATATGTCTGTCTTTAATAAAGCCCATCTGCGTCTCAGCCACCATGTCCTTGATGACCTCCTTCAATCTTTTCATTAAGACCCTTGCTATAATCTTGTAAAGACTAGTAACAAGACTAATAGGGCGGAAATCTTCCACCTTCTTGGAATTGTTCTTCTTCGGGATGAGTTGAATGTAAGTCTCATTAGTACACATGTTCACAATTCCAGAGGCATGAAACTCCCTTATCGCATTGAGAACATCCTGCCTTAGCATCTGCCAGTTCCTTTGGAAGAACATCATGGTGAAGCCATCGGGTCCTGGAGCTTTTTCCCCATCGCAATGAAAAACTGCCTCCTTAACTTCTTCTTCTGAGAACTCCCTTTCGAGCCATGCACTCTGGTCTCTTGTGATTGGGTTCCTTTCCAAACCTTCCACTATCCATTTTGGAGATTTTGGGTTGGAATAGAGATGAGAAAAATATTGGAGAATATTTTCCTCAATGTCTGGCAGGGAATCGACCACCCTTCCTTCGTTCAGTTCCAAGCTTTTTATAGTTGCTTGGCTTCTTCTTGTTGACAGGATCCTATGAAAGAATTTCGAATTGACGTCCCCTTCCCTTGCCCATTTGATGCGGGCCTTCTGTCTCGCTTCTCTTTCAACTCGAGTGTCCAACATGTGCAGCTGGGACAGGACCGTGGTCCTCCTTTCTTTCCTTTCAGTAGAGAATCCCGACTGTTCAATTAGCTTGTCAATGTCGTCTAGCTCCTTTTTAAGTCTGGCAAGCTTGATTTGATCTTCTGAAATGAAGTCTTTGCTCCACCCACGGAGGTCGATCTTCAGGTTCTTAAGCTTCTGCATAAACCTGTAGCCTTGCCACTGGAAATCTGCCGGCTTGTTCCAACTCCTTTCGAGAGTGTCCTTGAACTCTGGTCTGCTCATCCATTCGTGGACAAAGTGGAAAGGAGTGGGACCCCATATAACTGTCTGGGAGTCCAGCACAATCGGCCTATGATCGGATGTGATCCTTGTCAATGAAAACTGAGTCGAAAAGGGGAACATGGTGTCCCATTGTGAATTGACCAGGAACTTGTCCAGTCTGGATAGGGTGACTGAGTATCTGCTATTCGTCCAAGTGAACTTGGCATTTCTTAGCTCGATATCTCTCAACTGCAACTCGTTGATTAAGTCATCGAACTGTGCCATATATGGATCAAGATAGTCCCCGTTGCTCTTCTCCTCGAGTCTCCTAATGGCGTTGAAATCGCCTCTAATGCACCAAGGACCAGAGAGCACTACTGAAAGAGTTGCCAGCTCATCCCAGAAATCTTTTTTTTCTCTGTTTGTGCATGGACCGTAGACTGCAATGAACCACCATTCCTTCTGATCCTTTTCCTTGATTTTGATTGACTTGGAAAAACTTCCTTCAAAGCTATCCGTTACCTCTATGTGTCTGCTGTCCCAGGCAATCATAATGCCTCCTGGCGAGCCTGAGGCGGGGAGGCATACCCATTCCAAATGCCGTCTTCTCCAAAGTCTTGCAATCAGCTCGGCTGAGCAGCTATGCTTCTTAAACTCTTGAATAGCAACAATGTGGGGCTTGGCTTCCAAGATTGTCCGGCGAATTAGGTCCATCTTCTTTGGGGGACCACAACCTCTAATATTCCAAGAAAGGATCCGCATTGAGAATTCGATTTCCCTGCCCTAGAGTCCTTTTTATGGGGACTCTTCCAACTGGGAAAGCTGGAGGTTGATTCCTTGAAGGAATCTTGCCACTCTTTTAGCTCTTTTTTCTTCATTCTCCTCTTCTTTCGAGTCTTCATCCGTGAAGTCTCCCTTTGAGCTCCTAAGATTATCATTGTCTTGATCCTCGGTCTGATGCTGGGTTTCAGTATGATACTGAGATTTGGAGCATCCTGCGCCTTCAGAAAAAATCGTTAAGTGGGGGATAGAACATACCTTATCTTGATGCAGAAAGGTTTCTTCGTATCCAGGGTCGTCCTCTTCATCTGGACCTTCAAATAAACCGCAATCCTTAGGCCTCCTCCTTAGGGGGGTCCCTTCGGACGAGTCTTCAGAATCCTCAGCAGCTTCCCTCTCAATCAGTATTCCTTTCCCTTTGTCCCTTCCTGAGGTGGTCAGCCCAATCCACCTATTGAGCTGGCCCCATGATCCTTTGTTCCTGGTGTAAGTGAGAAGGGGGGGGTCCCTTTTGGGCCTTTGGATCCTGGGGTTGGCGTGGTCTGGCCCGCACCTTTGTGTGGGCTCCCCTCTGCCTTCTTTTTAAGCCCTAAGTCTGAGTCATCTTTCTTCTGGCCCGTTTTGCGTCCTCCCCTTCTCTGCTCCTCTTAGCTTCCTTTTTCTTCTTCACTTGAGATTTCCAATATGACGTTTCTTCTTTTAGTGATGACGTCCACACCTGTCGTCCGCCGCGTCCCGCCGCCTGACAACTTTCCTCTATTCCGGCTCTGTTGTTGAGTTGACGTATCCGAGAGTACCTTCGTCCTTGATCCTCCCGCCGTCATCGTCTTCGTCTCCGATGTTCTTCCGCCTTCCCACGCTGTCGGAGTTCTGATTTTCCTGGCTTTCCAATCCTCCTTTCTTGCCGCTTCTACTTCCGGACCCCAAGTCTTCTGGAGATCCACTAGCCTCACCGTGAACATCTCATCTCCATATTTGATTTCCATCTCTGCCGGTAGAAAATCGGATTCCACCCCTCTTAGCTTCAAAATCGCCATTTCTCTTGACCTATTCGACAGAGTATCTTCAGCGATGTCCATCATCCCACCGCACTTCTCTGCTATCACCTCCATGAAATTCAATGACCATTTTTCAGCCGGAATGCCTTCCACTCCCACCCAGCTGTTTTTACAAGCTATCTGCCGTTGCTCCCAAAGCTCCGCATCCGACCAGTATTGGACCGTGATGTCTGTTAAGAACACTGCTTGGTACGGGCCCATCTTAGATACTTCCTGTTGAGTAAAGCAGTGCAAAACTGCTCTGCCCTCATCTAGGATAGTTAGGTTCAGTTCTCTGCCCAGAATGAGAACCAAATCGTCTTCCACCTCCTGCCATGTGAAGAAGTCGGAGGTGCGCACGATTTTAAGCTTGTTCGTTCTGACTGGCCTCCTCAGCTGTAACTTCCTAGTTACATTCTTCCCCTCCATGATAGTCGTCTTGCTATTCCGGGATGATGTCTTTTCCTTGCTAGGACCACCAAGAATTCTTGCCTCTTCTGCAGCTTTCTTTACTTGCGCTCTGGTCTGCACCATGTGTTTAATGGGTTGGGTTCCGCTGTATATATCCTCAAGTATCTTGATAAAATTCCCCCACGTATTACTGTCTTCCGAGATGAAAATGTTCCTGAAAGTTCCTCCCTCCAGCTTGGATAATTTAATGAAGCTGCCCCTTTGATTCGTCAAAATTCCCATAAAGATGGTGTATCTATCTGTCCGTTTGACTGCCTTAAATGCTTCACGCCTTCCTGTATTAATCCCCTTCATAACTCCTTCATAAAACAAGGAATGTCGTGGCTTGATAGTACCAGAGTGAATGCAGCATTAACAGTCATCTCTTGGACTATGAGATCTCTTGTTGGGGTAGCCACCTCGACCTTAAATGCTTTAAATCTTGATTCGAAGGTGTATATCTTCCATAGGTGGGACTTTCTACGATGCTGATTATCCTCTTGCCCAGGCGTCTCATTAATGGGTCTACCTGCCCGTTTTTTCCTACTTTGCACTACTGTCCATCCTGCTTCTTTATCTAAATCTCTCTCATTTATTTCACCAGTAAGTGTTGAGCGGTAGCTTTTCCTCCCATCAGCTCAGCTAACTTCCTTTGCATTTATTGATCCTTTATTTCTACTTAATGTTTCTTGGTCTCCTCGTTCGACTCTTCGTCCATCGTGTTCCTTTCTTCTTTCCTTGTTGACCAAAAACCGATCACCATTCTCTGGATTTCTCTCTCCGCTCGCCGATTGCCGTTCGCCGCACTCCGATCGCCATCCATACCCCGTTCTTCGAGCCCCGCTCGACGCCGTTACCCCGTTCGCCGTTACCCCGATCGCCATTACCCCGATTGCCATGTTGATCCTAGTTTATTGCTTTTGATAAAATTTTTTATTTATACTTTTATACATGAAAGATATTTGTTTATATTTGTGCATATTTATATTTAAACTTTAGCATTTATTTATTTATATTTCATTGTTTGTAATAGTAATTGTGCATATTTTTTTAGCATTTATGTAAAAATTCTTTAAACTTTTTCTAGTTGGTGAATTCTCTTAAAAAGCTCCCCAAACTTCTCAAAATCTTTTGAATCTTAAAGTCGAAGTTTAGGGCAAAGTCGAAGTTTAGGGCAAAGTCGAAGTTTTGAACCTTGAACTAAGTCTTTTTCCAACTACATGGAGTTAACTATATAAGTTTGCTTCTTCCAATATGCTCTATTTAGCGGTAACTCAACATATAATTTACAAATTGCTAAATTCTTTGTAATCGTTTCTATCCATGTTGTTTTAGGTCTAATTTCAGTTCTAATGTTAGCATCTAGTGTTTAATGTTAATAAGTATCTCGTTTTAGCTAGTGCATTTAAAGGCATATGCCGAATGTGTCTAGGGCACCTTAGTTGGTTCTCTCTTTAATTTCATCCTTTGAAGTTTTGTGAGACATCTTCATTTCTGTTACATTTGGTTTGTTAACTTTTATTTTATTTTATTTTATTTTTTTTAATTTGACTAAAATTTTACCACGACTTGTGGAGTAATAACTCTTGGATTCATGTTCATAGTTGGTCCTTTGAAGTTTTAGGCTAGTTTTTAGCTACCTAAAATAACCCTCTACCTTTATTTGGGTTTATGGCAAAGTTACCTAATGTTAGAACTTGTGCGCAAGTGTTTAGTAATAATAATTTATATATTTTTTATTCCACTACATTTATTCCAATGATTATGACATCATAATAATATATTCAAAAGTTTGTACCTTGTACATGCACCTGCATGGTGTTACCTTCACAAGCAAAGCTTGTTTTTAATCTCAATCCTCCTGTCCTTCAAGTCATAGTGGAGCAAATTCTTTGTGCCAAGGCCAACACTTCATCATAACTTATATATAAATCACAATTTAGGTTGGAGTTAATGACTTCACTTATATCTTATAACAGAAGCTCAAATTTGGTATACACTAGTATTGACTAAGGTGGTTGATAGTTACACTATTTTTTCAAAATTTATTATATTATATTGTATTTTTGTTTTATAGATTAAGATGTAGATACTGTCAATATATTTGTGAGTTACGAGTTAAAACTTATAACATGATATCAGTTTTGTTAAACACTAGGACTAACTGTAATAGTTACGCCATTATCTCAAGTTTTATTCTATTTTGGTTTTTAATTTAAGATAGAGCTGTTGTCAATAAAATGACCTTGATCAATGGTATTTTATTTTTATTAAATACCAGTCTACAGGCATGTGCAATGTATACTATTAAATGGCGCCCGTAAAAGTACAATGGAATAATTTTAAAAATAAGTATTATATTTATCAAAAAGTAGTGGGTGATCTAGGAAGTTACAAAAGAGTAGCACATTGTGAGTTGAGGAAGTTTTGACTTTATGTATAGTATTGTGATACCAAGTTATAACGTTGTGCTTTTTTTTTTTTTGGTGTGGGTAGACTGGTTACCTATTACCTTGCCTTGTGCTATAGTTGTTTGGGATTGTGTTTTTAAGGCGTCAAGCTGATGCTTCCTAGCATGGCGTCAATTTTTTTGATTTTGTGTTAGCTAAGAAGGGTTTTGGTGGTTAGTGGAGGAGATGGATTCAAGGATGTTTGAGATTGGCTACATATTCCATTTTCATCAATGGAAGGCCAACGGGTAAAACTGAAGCTCAAAGGGGATTAAGACAACAAGATCCAATGTCTCCCTTTTTGTTTAACTTAGTGGCTGATGTGCTAGGGCGCTTGATCAATAAAGGGAGGGAGATGCACGAGATCCATGGTTTTGTGTTGGGTTTGGACAGAGTTGAAGTTACGCACTGCAGTTTGTAGATGACACCCTTTTATTTTTGGGTGGTGTGGAGGAAAACATTGTTAATGCTTTCCGAATAGTCCAAAGTTTTTGTTAGGCTACAGGGATGTGCATTAACATGTCCAAAACTTACATTGTCGGAATAGCCTCATAAGAAGATTGGATGAATCAGATTGCTTCTAGAATCAATTGTAAGCAGGGAGGATGGTTGCTAAAGTATCTAGGGATGCCTCTTGGAGGGAAGCTTAGTTTTCAAGCTTTTTGGGAGCCAGTGGTATCCAAAGTGGCTAGGAGGCTAGATGGGTGGAAGAGATCTTTCCTCTCGAAAGGGGGTAGACTTACTTTAATTAAAGTGGTGTTGGATTCCCTTCTAACATATTTCTTATAAGTTTTCAAAATTCCTAAGGGAGAAGCCTCCAAAATAGAAAAATTGATTAGAAAGTTCTTGTGGAAAGGAGGGGAAGAAGGTAAGGGGCTTCATTTACTAGATTGGAACAAGGTTCGGTTGAAGAAGGAATTTGGCGGGTTAGGATTGGTAACTTAGTTGCAAGAAATAAGGTGCTGGTAGGCAAGTGGCTCTGGAGATTTCCTAGAAATAGACGTGAAGTAGACATGAAGTAGACATCAACAGGCGAGATGCAGGGCTTAAGAGAAATGCTACTCACAGAAGTCCTTGGAAGTTTCTCCACTCTCTATACTGATGTTACGCTCTAGGTATTTGGTTGGAGGTAGGAATAGGTGATGTGGTTCATTTTTGGGAGGATGTATGGTAGGAGAACGAGGCCTTCAGAGGGCTTTTCCCTATGATGTACAGACAATCTAGAGGTCATCACCATTTTGTTTCCTTTTTTAGGGAGTAGGTTAATAGGTTGGTGCTTATTGAATGGAACTTTCATTTGAGGCTTTCTCGTAGCCGTCTTTGTATAGAAGAAGAAGGCGTGCTCCGAGCTTTATTAAGGGGCTACGTGCTGCAAGATAGAGAGGATAGAATAGTGTCGTTTAGAGACGCTTTTGGGAAGTTCTATACTAAATCCTTTTTCTCTTCCTTGTCAGATGCTCCCCATGACCATGCCTTGCCATCTATTTCAGGAGATTTGGAAGGTTCCTATTCCTTCCAAAATTAAGTTTTTTTGCTTGGAAGGTGGCCTTAGGGAAAGTCAATACTGGGGAAATGCTTCAAAAGTAGTTCCCGAGTCATTCCCTTTCTCCTTCTTGTTGTCTTTGTTGCAAGCAAAGCAACGAATCAATTGATCATCTATTCTTTAGGTGCTCTTTTTCTAGTTATGTATGGGTGAGGTCTTGGGGACAATTTTCTACCTTTATGAGGGAGTGAGCCAGACGTGCAGTCTAGTGTATGTCCATTTCGGGAGGTGTCTTGTATGAAGCTGCGAGCTTATTAGATGGTGGCTATTTGGCAGTGATTTGGTGCTTGTGGAAAGAGAGAAACACAAGGATCTTTGAGGACATAGCCCTTTAGCCTATTCAAATTTGGGAAGAGTCAGTGTCTCTAGCATCCTTGTGGATTAGCAGTAGCCCCTTATCTTTCTGTTATTCCATTTCGGATGGGTTGCGGGGTGGGGAATATCTTGTAATGACTTGGAGGGCGGCTGGGAATGAAAGTTTGGTCTCCCTTTTTGTATTGGGGTGTGGTTTGGTGTTGCTTTTCATGTTATAACCTTCTTTTCATATCAATAAATCATTGTTTCTTTAAAAAAAAAATGATGAAGCATGTCTGCATTTATTTGTAGGAGATAAGGCAATTATGCTCCTCTCTCTTAGACTTGAAGAAGGCTTCTGCAGAGGAAATGCGCAAAAGTGTCTATGCCAACTATACTGCTTTCATACGGTGCGTGCGCTGATTCTTTATATGCTTGGACTAATAGACAAAATGATTTCTTTTTTCTCTTTTATTGTTTAATTACATTTTACCAGCCATATCTTTGGCATGTTTATAATTATTTGCAGATTAGCTAAAGATTTATTGTTAGTAGGTGTGACAATTTTGGCTTGTGGCCCATAAGCCTGACACAACCTACCATCCCTATGCTAGACCCTAAACCAGCTTAGCTCAACCTTGTATTGCATTAGGTGGGTTTGAATTGGCTCATTCAGGCTTGGTGTGCTCCACATGCTCAATCTATTGGCCATACTTTCAATGTCTATATAGATGGATAAATGAAAAAAATCAGTCTGTGGGCTTATTCCAAAGGCATGGCCCATATTGGTTAGGCTTGGACCACGATTACTTAATAATCTCTGTTCCCAACTCAGTCAATTTAATTAACTTAGTACTAAGTGTGAATATCATTGGTTCCAAATTTGCCAAATGTTCACTCATGTTTGTTGGTACTTAATCATCTTTAATTTGGATTTTTATAACATTTGGTTTGTTAATGTCAAGGGGAATGACCTTGTGACTTGGTGATTCATAGGCTTGAGTTGTGGAAATGACCTCGGTGATTTAGGTTAAGGTTACAGTTGCAATTTTTTTTTTTTTTTGAAAGGAAACTATAAATATATTTATATTGATAATGTAAGCTCATGCAAGATGAGGTATTTGGACATGAGAAGCAAACCTACAATGTTTATAATATACTATTCCAGTTATACAACCATTGCTGAACCTATTGCCCTTAGCTAATCATGTACTAGAGACCCATGTAGCAAATGACATCTGGGATCTCTTTCACAAAAGTTCCATTAGATGGTGTCTATTCTTGAATAGTCTCGCATTCCTCTCCTCACAGATGGTGTACCAAATGGCAAACAAAATGATTTTCCAATATTTGTTGAGAGAGTGTGGGAAAATCTGCTTTGGCACTACAAAAAAGTTCCTCTGTTTGTAGTGGTGATACACTTGAGAACTTAGATGATCACCTATGTTAGACTACATGTGTGGTCTTGCATTTTCCAAAAAGATGAGTGACCTCGTTAGCAACTTCCCTACATAGACAACAATAAGAAGCACATGAACGGTGATTAGGGAGTTTCTTCTATAAAAATCAGCACAATTTGACTTCTTAAGACATATTAGCCATGCTAGGATCTTGAGTTTTGTTGGGACTGAGGTTGCCTCAATGAATGTAACACTTGTGAATGAAGATTGTTGGGTGTTGGAAGCCAGCTTTTGCGAGAAGGATTTGGCATAAAATGTTTGCCAAGGGTCCCAATCCAGATTCGCCAGTTTTCTTCATTTAATGGTTGAATTGGTCCAACATTTGTAGGAGATTTGTCATTTGCTCATGCTCTTTTCACTAAGGTTCCTACTTAGGTGAAGTTTTGTTTTTTAAAGAAACAAGAATTTTATTGATAAAAGAGAAAGCAACAAAGACAAAGGGGAGAATACAACTAAGACCAATTTCGACTCAAAAGCATTACAAAATGTTATTCCACCCCCGTAGCCATTCTGATATGAAATAACCCAAAGAAAAAGAGCTATTAAAAATCCAAAAGGAGGCAAGCGCTGAGACCCTTCCCAAGCTTGACTTGAAGAACTCCGTTTGTCTTCAAAAATTCTAGCATTCGGCTCCTTTCACAAACATTAACACACAGCCAGACAAGTCACTGTCCAATAAACTCTTTTCTTCAAACACATCTCATCCCAAAAGGGACATATAGTGTAGGGAATGTCCTGCACACTCATCCCTCAAAAGATGTGAAGCTGACTCCTCCACTTATCCCACACATAGCTAGAGACCAGATATGTGAGGAACAGATGCTCCACTGATTCTCCGTTTGTCTTCCACAAAAAACAACACGAAGGACAAAGATAAATTGCTGGATGGCGCTTTTGAATCATATCACCCGTATTCACCTTCTCAAGGGCTACCTTAAGAGCCAAAAACTTGATTTTAGAGGGGATTGGGGCTTTCCAAATTGCTTTACAAAGAGACTTTGAAACAACCCTATGAGAGCTAGCTAGGAGGGAAAAGAAGGATTTAGAAGAGAATTCCCAAAAGACTCCATAAACCACACTATACGATCATTTCGATCCTCCAACACATAATCTCTCAATATCAGCGTTCTCAAGGCAGTAAGACAGTTTAAGACGATAAGTCTCCATAAGGCGAGGCAGGGCTTAGGCGGTCCTTAAAATAATTATTTAAAGGTCCATGAATAATTATTTATTTATTTATTAGTCCCTCACTTAATATATATATACATATAATGGGAGATGATTGGTATGAGCGAGGTCTAGTCTTCCTTTCAAGAGATGCCCTCACGGCTCCGTTATATATATATATATGCATGTATATTTCTCTGAAGAATTGTTTAATACTTTTTTTTATAATTTTATTTATTTATAATTTATATTTAATTAATTAATGATATATAAATTATAAAATTATAAATAATGACATATGAGGTAATACATTATGATAAACTCATGATCATCATAAGTTCACATACTTCATATTCATAAAATTTTAAAAAGAAGAGCTACTTGCTCTCTTTCTCTCTCTCTCTCTCTCTCTCTCTCTCTCTCTCTCTTTCGGAGAGATGTAGAGAGAGAATGAGAGATGCAGAAAGAGAGACATAGATAGAGAGAGAAGAGAGATGCAGGCAGAGAGTGAGAAGAGAGGCGCAGAAAGATAGAGAGGAAGGAAGCAGAGAAAGAGGGAAGAACGCAAAAAGAGGGAGGGGGAGAGATGCAAAAAGAGGGAGAGGGAGAGGGAGAGAGTCGATAGAAAGGGAGAGAGATGCACACTGAAATGGAGAGACTTGCTGGAGTCGCTCACCAAAGAAGACGTTGGAGTTGCTCACCAAAGTGTCGAAGATGATTGCCAGAGCTGGTTCGAGTCTCGTTTAACTTGGAAAGGTTTGAGCGCGAAGTTATTCAATTTTGGTTAAAATTTAAAAAATAAATAAATAATTAAAAACCCTCCTCTTTTTTAAAATTTATAGAGAAGCCCCCCAACACCTAGTCGTCTAGGCCCTCTTAGCGCTTGGAGTCTTGGAGATGATCACTAGAGTCTCGGAGATGATCGCCAAAGCTGGTTCCAGTCGTTTAACTTGGAGAGGTTTGAACACGAGGTTATTCGATTTCGGTTAAACTTAAAAAAATAAATAAATAATTAAACACCCTCCTCGTTTTTAAAATTTATAGAGAAGTCCCCCCAATGCCTAGGCGGTGGCCTTGGCACTGAGGGGGCCTGGATGCCTAGGCGGCGCCTTGACAAAATTGCTCAATATCTCGATAAGGCCATTCTTCCCTTATGCACACTACCCTCTCCCAGAATATCATAGATGAAGATCCCACTGAGGAGGACCCAAACCTCCATTCTGGCTTGTGAAAATGGAAACTGGATGATGATAGACTCTAGAGTGCTTGTAAAGCCTAGGGAACAACTCGGCAAAAGCGTCAGTTCCCCACTAAACATCCTCTCAAAACTGAATATCCTCTCCGTTTCCTACTCTTAGACGAACACTTGGCAGATAATAAGGATATAGTGAGTACATGAACTTCCACGGACTTCTAAATGTTGCGTTCCTCTTGATTTTTGCATCCCCACCCTTTATGTCTCCTCCATGGATGCTTAGAATCACTCGAGCCCACATACGATCTTGTTCTCTAGGCAATCGTCAAAGCCATTTCTCAGCTAAGGCCTTATTCCTATTCACAACATTTCCAATCCCTAGGTCCCTGAACTCCTTCCTTAACTGAACAATGTTCTACTCCACTGTATGTGATCCTTGACCCTCATCTCCACTTTTCCATAAAAAGGTCCTCATCAACCTTTCTATCTTAAAAGCTTCGCCTAAAAGGATTTTGAAAACTAGATAAGAAGTATGTTGGTAAAGCATCCAAAACTGCTTCGATTAAAGTGAGACGTCCTCCTTTGGAATGAAACACTTTCTTCAAACTGTCAAGCCTCTTGGCCACTTTAGAGACAGCCGGCTCCCAAAATCCTTGAGACCTCAGATTACCTCCTAGGGGCTTACCTAGATACTTCAATGGCCAATCTCCTAGAGCACACCCAATCCTACTTGCCATCTAATGCACTCTCCTCCTCCTTCGGAGCGATACCAGCTAAAAACGTCCTCGATAGATTGAGCTGCATTCTCGAAACCTAGCAAAACATTGGACCATTTTTAGGGCAGTCTCCACATAATCCACTTCTCCATCCAAAAAAAGCAGAGTATCGTCCGCAAACTGTAGATGCGTAACTTCCACTCTATCTTTGGCCACCACAAGTCCTTGAATCTTGTTCATCTCCCTTCCTTTGTCCAGTATCTGCCCCAACACATCAACCACCGTAGTGAACAAAAAGGGATACAAAAGATCCCCTTGTCTTAGATCCCTACAAGCTTTAATTTTACCCCTCGATTTTCTATTGATGGAAATAGAACATGTATAGATTTCAAGCATCCTTGAATCCATTCCTTCCACTTTCTGTTGAAACCTTTCTTTTTCAACACAAAGTCTAGGAATTGCCAATCAACCCTGTCATAAGCGTTCTCAATATCAAGTTGAACAACCACACCTCCCTTCTTTCTCACTCTATACTCCTCAACAAGCTCGTTTGCCACTAAAACCGCATCCATAATGTTTCTCCCTTTGACAAAGGCCAATTAATTCTCTAAAATTGTGCTTGATCCTACTAGCCAATACCTTGGCAATGATTTTGTACAAGCTTGTTGTGAGGCTAATAGGCCTCAAATCCTTAACCTTCCTCACTACATTCCTTTTCGAGATAGGACAAATGTAGTACGTCTCATTGGTACACTTGTTCACTTCATTGGTACACTTGAATGCAAGAATTCCTCCATAACCTTCATGAGATTTGCCTTCACAATGTCTCATCTTTTCTGATAAAACAACATGGAAAAGCCATTTGGTTTTCAGAGCCTTACCATTGTCGCACTCAAACACTACCTCTCTAACTTCATTTTTCGTAAAAGAGCTCTCTAGTCCCTTGCTCTCCTCTATGCATTCCACTGTATTCCCTCCAACCCCCAAATTTGATCAGATCTTTGCTCAAAGACCTCTGAGCAATTCTCAACTATGTGATCTACAATGTTTTCTTCCCCCTCAATTACTTTCCTAAACTCCCCTTCTAACTTGGAAAGATTATTCAAAATCTTCCTATCGCTCAAGATACGATGGAAGAATTTTGAATTGGCATCCCCTTCCTTAAGCCATTGGATGCGGGCCTTAAACCTTGCTCCCCTATCCATCTCCTTGCTTGGAGTCCACAACTCCCCTTTTAGCTCCCACTGTTTCTGTCTTTTCTTCTCATCCCACTGGCTAATCCCCTCCAACCGATCAATCACTCCAATATCTCGCTCGAGATTCCTCTGTCTCCTCTTCCCCTCCTCTAAAGAAGAGCCCCCCCAAATGACATTTCTCCTTCACCCCTTGAGTTTTTGCATAAACTGAAATCCTTCCCAACCCTCCCCAGTATTGGAATTCCACCACCCTTCTATATTACTCTTGAACTCCAGAAGGAAAGCCAATCGACCATCGAAACACTTTGGACTTGGACCCCACACAGGTTTTGAAGTGCACAGAAAGATTGGCCAATGGTCTGAGATCACTCGACTCCTTACTTCTTGCCTCCAATACGGGAAAAGATCAGCCCACCCTACACTAAATAAAAATTTGTCCAACCTGCAGCAAACTAGGTGCTTCCGAAAATTGGACCAAGTGAACATGCCATTCGGGAGACGATGATCATGAAGATCTAATTCTCTAATCACATTATCCCTCATGCTTTGACTATGTCTCCCATTGTTTTTTTTTTTTTTTTGACATAAGCTAGACCACATTAAAGTCACTTCCCCCCCAACCAAACACCATCTATCACCGCAAAGCAAACTTAAAGCCCCTAACTCATCCCAAAACTGATCACGCCCATACCTTCCACTAGGCTCACAAACTCTAGAAAGCCACCACTCCTTGTCATCCAACTGCTGGACTTTGATTGAAGCTGTAAATTGCCCCATGATATCTTCAGTAACTGAATAAGTTCTAACCTCCCACGCCACTAGTATACCTCTGTCTGATCCTATAGCTGGCATGTAGACCTAATTTTTGAATCTCGATTGCCACAGAGTCCCTAGCAACTCCCTACTTATCGCATTCCTCTTTACCTCCCAGAGAATGATAATGTCTAGGCTATATGATCCAATAACTCGCTTAATCATTCTCGTGTTATCCTTAGCCCCACACCCACTAGTATTCCATGACAGAATCTTCATCAACATCTGCATCTCCCAATAGCTACCAACCATCGGAGGCTCTCAGTCGTCCACCCTCTTCCCCTCCGTCGTCTACTCTCTTTCCAACTTCGACAACATAATACTAAACCTAGCTAGAAAAGTCTCCACCTCTTCCTTATTCAAAGCATCAACGGGCCTACTAGATTCTCCCAATTGAAGATGCTGATAGCTTTCTTGATTCTCAGCTAAAACCTGCGAACAAGTCTGTTTATTCAAAGCAAACGAATTGGGCACAATAGAGGGAAATGTATCCTGTAAAGCTTTGGGGCCCCTCCCTTAGCGTCTCGTTGGTCCCCTTCTTGAGCTGTCCAAAACTCCCTATGAGAACACTCACCTTCATTCTCATCCTCTTCGTCAGAGCAGTCCTTGCCATCACCGCCCAACACTAACATTCTTGGTCCTCCATCTCAACTATGTGTATTCCCCCTCCTTATATTATTAATGTGGATGGTTCTTTCGATTGCAACCCCCATCTTGGATCTCCGTTTATACACCTGCATGGGAATAATGGCAGAGTGTCCCACTCCCTTGAAAGACTTTCCTTGTGTCCTTCCAGCTTCATAAACTTCTTCCTTTTGAAACTGCTCTTGGACCTTTCTTTGTTTAGTATGCCCCGTCTACACTTCTTCTTCCTCTACGTATCGGTCATGGGCTTCACCCTTTTGTGCCTCTAGATCTAGTACATTTTTAGTTTCCAATTGTATCTTGACCCCATCTTCATTATAGTTAGCCAGTCCACCTACTTTCCTGACATCGTCCTGCCCTAATTGCCAATTCGTTGTTTGTCCAACCACCCCTTGCTTCTCCAGCAAGTTTGATTGACATCCGTAGTCACCATGATTGTTTCGATCCAAACTGCCTTCATCGTCGCACACTTTGTGTTCAGTATGGTGTCGCCTATTTTTCCAATTGTCTCTTCTGAACTCGTCTTCTGCTTGCTGAACCTTGAAACACCTTATTTCGAAAGATTGGTTAGGTTTCTAAATTTCAATGACCTTCGATAACAAGGTATTAGACCAGCCCTGCACCTTCATGTAAACCGTATCAAAAGTGTGTCCTCCTGTTATCGAATCCATCGTTAGCATTCCCCCACACTTCTCACAAATGTCTACGCATGTGTTTTGTGTCCAATCTTCAATTGAGATTCCTTCCACGCCTGTCCACTCTTTCCTGCAATAAAACACTCTGTTTTGCCATTGTAGAGCATCCTTCGAATCTCTCACGACATAGTTCAATCTAGATTTCAATTTGCCCTTCTACAGAGCATTCTAGACAACATCAGTGGGCCATTTACATAATGCCCTATCTCCACAAATCGGAGTTAGCCAGCAGTCAATTTGTAGTTGTTTTGATACTTCTTTGGCTATATCTCCCCACCGCACTTCATCAGAGAGTCTCCAGAAAACAACCCAAAGCCTTTTCTACTCAGCCTTATGATCAACTTGCTTTGAGGTATATCCCATCTCTCCGATCATATGATTAATTCTATTGTCTGCATTCTTTTCTCTTGTCCTTCCTTTACTTTCTGCATAGGCTTCTGTCTTCCCTACTGCTCTCATCCTTCCTCCCAATCCATAATTGGCTTTTGTCTATTCACACCCAAGTACTCCAAACCTTCTCTGATTTGATCTTTCATTTCCAATTTTTCTAGCATCCCTCCTATGGCCATCCCCGCATGTATTTTCTCTCTTTCTCCCCCATCGTGTGGTAGTGATATTTGCGTTCTGTCTCCTTGGTGCTTCAATCGATTGACAACAAGCATCCAATTCCTTCCACAACTCCTCCCAATTCTTGTTGCTTCCTTCCTCTAGAGTGAATATCAATTTATGTCTCCCATTCGCAATTTTGGTCATGTGCATAAAACTCCCTCTCCTGTTTGTGAATGTCTCAATTACCAGTGTAAATGCCTTACATCTTCTCATCCTCTTGAATGTTTTGTTCCTTGTCGCTCTTCGAGCCTCTTCAATTGTTTGCCTAAGCCACTTGCCAATTTTGATATCAATATCAACACAATAGGATCGCGAATGTGAGAACTCTTCAATGAGCAATGTGTCCGATTTGCTCCACCTCCAAACTTTGATTTACTTCATCTTTTTCAATACTTTGGTCATTTTTTGGGCTAGCAATTGTGTAGATCAACAAGGATTTTGGACACTAATACACAAAAAACACAACTCATTGTCTCTATGTTCAATATTGGAAGAAAGACAAGCAACCCAACATTCTGAAAAAGAGAAAAAACCAGCTCGACATGCCTAGACGAGCACAAAAAGAGACCAGGTGACGACGTAGACAAGTAGACAAGCAAAACCCTGGAAGACAAACTAAAACCATACATCGACTCAAATCAGTCGAAGACGGCAACCTAGAAACTCCTGACGACAAACAAGCTCAGAAATACGCGCTAGACGGCGTCACAACGTTCAGATTCAAATGACGACAACAACATCCAACTCGCGGCAATGATCTAAGACCAAGTAGTAGAGTCGTGTCACAATGATGAAGACTATGAACAGTTCTAATGGCTTTTGGATCGCATCACGATGATAGGATGATGAAGACGATGAGTTTCCTATGACAACTATGTTCTTCCGAATTGCTAGCTTCATTTTTTTCAGACTTTAGACTTGATCGCAAGGACAACGATGACGACTTTCAGGCAGATTGCAACTTCCAAATGAGCGCAAATTGCAACTTTCAGGCAAGCAACCCAGAAAACTCGCAATGATGAACTTGAGCCCTATGGTTTTTGGGTTCACTATTCTTCTACTATTTCAAGTGCTCAGCTTTAGATAAGGGCAAAGGTGTATTTAAGCCCGTGTTCTTAACTCTTCATGGCTATTATGCACTATGAATACCAAAGTAAGATTCTCACATTTCTTAGATAATTTGTACAAATTCAAGATCATCTCCTTGAAGCTATCTATCCCACATCAGATTTTCTCCCAAAATCACACCTTCTTGCCATTTCCCAGACTTAGAAAGTTACCTTTTAATTGACTGAAACATCAATGCCATTATCTTGCACATGTGAATACTTCTAACAACCTTGGCCCATATTAGTTTAGGAGCTACATCCATTCTCCATAGCCAGTCACCCATTGAGGCTATATTCCTCGACATTTTGTTGCCAACTCCCTAGTCCGCCATGATGAATGTCCTTACACCATTTCCTGTCTTACTAAGTGAGATCCTTGTTCTTTTCCTTCATTCTTCCATATGAATCTTCTCATTGCTCTTTTTATTTCATAGCTACTAGAATCTGTAAAATAGAAAGATGGTAGGTTGGGATAGCCTCCAAGATAGATCTTAGCGGAGAAAAAAAAAAAAATTACCCACCTCTTGAGAAGTAGATGCCTTCTACTCTTTTTTTTTAATTGTTTGTATGATTGACTCCCAAAATGATAACTTTTTTGGGGTTCCTTCCTAGAGGCAACCCCAAATAAGTAATGGCCAATCCTCGGTGGATACCTCCATTTTTGTCGTGAATCTACTCACTTGGTCCAAGGTTAGTTTTTTTTTTTTTTTTTTTGAAAGAAACGAAGATTTCATTAAAGGAAAGGAAACAATACAAGACAAAACAAGGCCATGAAAGGCACCAAACAAAAACCCCACCCTATTTATAATACATTACCTCATCCTCTAAGCTAGTCAGACATTGAATAACCCAAAGAAAGGACTTGGCTGTCTAGGGAACTTTCCCTATGCTCTGACCTAGACAAGGCAAATTGCCTGGGCATTATCTTGACACTTCAAAAATGTTTCATTGAACATCTAATTGTCATTATTAAATTAGTTGGGTAGTTTCATAGATCCAAATAGTAGCTGGATATTTGTCTACATTGGGATAACACATAGTTTTGTAGATAATTATCATTAACTTCCCGTTCCTTGATTGTTTTTCTCTAGGATTTTTCCATTAATCTTGTTTCATATTTTCATTGTTATCTGAATTGTGATAGACATTGAATTTCATGTGTTCTGGGTATCTTCAGAACATCCAAGGAGATATCAGATCTAGAAGGAGAGCTTCTTTCTATTCGAAATCTGCTTTCTACACAGGCAGCTCTCATTCATGGTTTGGCTGAGGGAGTTAATATAGAGTCCTTATCTCTTTCTGTGTCTGAGGGTTCTAAAGCAAATGAAGTGCCTACCTCTGAGGATCAAGGCATTTCTGATATGGAGAAATGGGCTCTAGAATTTCCTGATATCCTTGATGTGTTGTTGGCTGAAAGAAGAGTTGATGAAGCTTTGGCTTCCCTTGATCAAGGTGAGCTCCTCGTTGCAGAGGCAAAAGAAAATAAAAACTTGAGCCCAGCTGCTCTTGTTTCAGTACAGAATGCTATTATTGAACGCAAAAGGAAATTGGCTGACCAACTTGCTGAAGCTGCCTGCCAACCCTCCACTCGCAGCACTGAGCTACGGGCAGCTGTTTCAGCTCTTAAAAGACTTGGAGATGGTGCCCGTGCACATAATTTACTTCTTAATGCTCATGACCAGAGGTTTCAGTATAATCTACAGAGTCTTCGTCCATCAAGCACATCGTATGGAGGAGCATATACTGCTGCATTGTCACAGCTAGTTTTCTCTGCTATTGCCCAAGCTGCAAGTGATTCTGTTTCTGTTTTTGGCAAGGAGCCAGCATATGCATCTGAGCTTGTTATGTGGGCTACAAAACACACACAAGATTTTGCCCTTCTTGTGAAGAGGCATGCATTAGCATCATCTGCTGCTGCTGGTGGCCTGAGGGCAGCCGCTGAATGTGTTCAAATTGCTTTAGGTCATTGTTCATTATTGGAAGCTCGTGGCTTGGCACTTTGCCCCATTCTTTTGAAACTCTTTAGGCCCAGTGTTGAGCAAGCTCTGACTGCTAATTTAAAGAGAATTGAAGAAAGCACTGCTGCACTTGCCGCTGCAGATGATTGGGTGCTTACGTATCCCCCAAATGTTACTCGCCAATCTGGTAGATCTTCAAGTATGTCTCTTAGTGCTGCTTCAACATTTCAACATAAGCTTTCTACCAGTGCTCACCGATTCAATTCAATGGTCCAGGTGATGATTTGTTTCCTGCTCAACATTGGTATCTTTTTTTTTTTTTTTTTGTAACAATAAAGTGCCGTCCCCTGAGTCAGTTTGGCATGTTTTCATTTTTAAGTATATATGTTCTGACACCAATCTTTAACTAGTTGCTTCTGAATGAAAGTTGTCTGATTTTTTTTTTTTTTTTTTTTTTTTTTTGAAGTACTTGTAAGAGGATGCATTTGAACATTGACGCCATACTTACCTGAAATTTATGAAAAGTTTTAGGCTAAATTTATAGATTTGAGTAATGCCCTTAAATCCCTTTCAATCATCATTGTCTTCATTCTATTTGGCTGTGGATTATAGAAATGTTTCTTCTCTTAGCCAAGTTAAATTAAAAAAATGCTTTATGCATAGTGCATAATTGAGAATTATTTTTATCACTTGTTGTTCATGGTGACTAACGAAACTATAGTAGTATTCATCACTTCTAGGAGAATTATTAGCTGATAGATGTGTACCATTTACATCCAACAAGTTGTACACAAGGAATGAAAATTCGACTTCGCCTCAAACTTCGACCTTTAAAAATTAGAATTAATTCGAAGAGTTCGAGAAATTCGAAAGAATTTTTGTAAAAATTTACCAAGTTAGACAAATTCAAAAAAAAATACTATGTAAGTGCTAAAATATGGACAATTTTTATTAAAAATATAAAAAACAAACATAATAAATATATTTTACATATAAAAGTATACATGTAATGGTTTTGAACATATATTTTAACAGTAGCAATGTTTTATGCACATCACATGTGTTAACTTAAAACTGTTAGAGAAAAGAAAGAAACAAAAAAAAATTATTGTCAAACCTTAATGGTTTTGCAAACATAAACCTTGGTTTTCCTTTCTCTTTCTTTTCTCGACGTCTTTTCTCTTAGGCTTTTAGCTTATTTTTCTCTTGTTACTCTTCTCTCAATCGTCTCCTCTTCCAAGTTATAGTTTGTTCTTCCTTCTCGTTGTGCACCACATAAATTCTTTCATTAAAAATGCTCTTTTTCACAGCTTTTATACAATTTTTTTCTACAAAAATCTTCAAAACTTCAATTTTAAGTGAGCTTCGTTGATTTTTCGAAGATTTTGACGAAATTTTATAATTTTATAATTACAAGCGAACTTCGTTTCGATTGTCCAAATTACCTAATTAATTCGGCTAATTTTGACAAATTTTGTCTAATTTTCATACCATGGTTGTACATATTGCAGCTTTATCCTATTTGGATGTATTGATTATGGAACTGTTTTTTCTCTTAGTGAAGTTATTTTTTTGTAAGTAATTGATATTTTTATTATGGCTTCATTCTTTCTATTTCGAGGTAACTATTCATCTAAGTTTCCCTTTAAGGTTTCTCTGCTACATTTTTTTGGTTGAGACAACTTGGTGAAGTCAATTCTAGGCTTGTCTCAAGTGACCTAGTGCCACTCCTGGTGTCAATGTATGAAGTATTATGTTTGAATCTTTGACTCAATGTATGGCAAGTCCCTTCCATATTCTATTTTCTCTCAAGTCTTTGAACTGCCATAGAATCTTTTATGTCAAGTGTAAGCTCTTTGACGTATTTGCTGAGACTAGTCTTGATTTGATTTCTCTTTCTTACAATTTCAGGATTTTTTTGAGGATGTGGGGCCCCTCTTGAGCATGCAATTGGGGGGTCCTACACTGGAAGGTCTTTTTCAAGTATTCAATTCTTATGTAAACTTGCTCATAAATGCATTACCGGGTTCGATGGAAGATGAAGGAAATTTCGAAGGTTCTGGTAATAAAATTGTACGAATGGCTGAGACCGAAGCTCAACAGATAGCTTTGCTCGCAAATGCATCTTTACTAGCTGATGAGCTTCTCCCCCGAGCTGCAATGAAGCTCTCCCCTGTGAACCAGGTTAGTGTCAAAAATGATCCGCGTAGAAGAGCCTCAGACAGACAAAACCGTCATCCTGAGCAGAGAGAATGGAAGAGGCGTCTTCAACGTTCTGTTGATAGATTACGAGATAGTTTCTGTCGCCAGCATGCTCTTGATCTCATATTCACTGAAGATGGTGATACCCATCTAGGTGCAGACATGTATATAAACATGGATGTAAACACAGATGAACCGGAGTGGTTTCCATCTCCAATATTCCAGGTAGTTATAGGAGGTGCATCTTCATCATGTGTATATTTCGTGATACAGTACATAGGTATTAGGGGAGGTGAGGCTTTTGAAATAGAGTTATTTTGTATTACTTTTGTTTTTAGTCAGTCATCTTTAACGTACCATGTAAAATATGCCAACTTCTCCACAGTGTTTATTTTTCTGTATACATTCTGTACCAAGAAAACATGTTAAATATGCATGTTTTTGCTGGAGTATTCTAGATTATTCCTCTGGTAGATATGCAAGAGGACACTGCTGCAAATACGAAATTGGAACACAAGAGTACATGCGAGAACTTGTCCGTTTGCTCCAAGTGGCTGCAATATATGCATACTCCCATTCCCTCACCCTGAAATTTCAATAGGTTTAAGTTGAAATTGCCTCACTTTGGGTGCTATCCTCTGTGAACCCAAAATTGTTCTTGAGTTTGGCAATGCTTTGTTACAACTCATATTTCATATTTTTATTTGTAACACTATGTGAAATTTCCTCAAGCTGCAACTGCTTTTTTTTGGTATTTTACTCTCAAAATCTTAAGGGAATGAAATTCATGTTAGTATCTCAAGCATGATAGGCAAGGTAGTCTTGAACCATTTATTTGTTTTGACAATATTATCTGGAACTTTTGGCTTTTAGAATCCAAGTGAAAACCTTTTTAATGTTATATTCCATATGCCCACTGCTTTTGATTGTCTATTTATAATTTTGTTTGGTTAACATAAAGTGGAACCCCTTACAAAGCCCATGGCAACTCAATTCAACCAAGCCTTTTCCCAGTTACAGGGGGTCAGCTATATGAATCTTCTTTCTTTACTCTGCTTGGTTAAGGGGTTAGTCGAATGGTAAGTTACAAGTAGTTAATAGCGTTCTTGGCAATGTTTGTAAATCTTGGCTTCTCACAAATCACATCCAAGGGGGTTAACGATTTTTTTTTTTTTGTTTTTTCAATGATGTGTCAAATCTGTCTTGAAAGACACTCATGTAGTTACACATATTTAGAACAGAGAATTCAGATATTTTTTTATTCTGCTATTTATTTCATTGCTGAAAAATGATTCAAATGTTTTTGCTTTTCTTTCATATTGCCTTTGTGGAGATTTAAATTCAATTTCACGTGGAGCATTTGTGTATGTTTTCCATTTCTTAATATTATGCTTTAAATCATAGGTTGCTAGAGCAGTTCTTTGGCATCTTTCACCTAACAACCGTCTTATTTTTGCTAAGTTTATTATCCTCTGCATCTGAGACATCTGTTATTGCTTCTAATTTGTTGTTTTACTGTTTTACTATTGCAGGAACTTTTTGCAAAACTGAATATAATGGCAGGAATAGCTGCGGATATGTTTGTAGGTAGAGAAAGATTTGCCACTTTACTATTGATGAGATTAACGGAAACCGTGATCTTATGGCTTTCGGATGATCAGAGCTTCTGGGATGACATTGAGGAAGGGCCACGGCCTCTGGGTCCTCTTGGCCTTCAGCAGGTTTGCATTGGTGCAGTTTCATTTTTTCTTTTTGTTCTTCAATTTTTATTTATTTATTTGTTTGTTTATTTTATGGAATAGATCAACTTAGCTGATGTCATGTAGTTAGAAAAAGCTTAGTTGAGCAGAGACAAAATAGACCAACTAACTATTTGGACTATCTGCAGTTCTATTTGGATATGAAGTTTGTTATTCATTTCTCATCTCAAGGAAGATACCTGTCACGACATTTACATCAAGTTATCAATAACATCATATCCAGAGCTGTGGCAGCATTTGCATCAACTGGAATGAATCCTGACAGGTATGCTTTTTGTTAGCAGCTTCAATGTTGAAACTTTTAATCATTCTTACATGTTATGTAAATCATATCTATCTGATTGCATCCTTGCTGCTCTTTAAGATCCCTGCAAGCATTGCCACTAGGTTAGAGCAGAAAATCAAACTGTTCCTTTTGGTTTTGTTGTTGGAAGGGGGAAGGGTAGGGGATCTAGAAATTTAATCAAATGGAAGACTGTTCAGCGATCTGTGAATGATGGAGGTCTTCATATTGATAACAATCTGGAGAGAAATACTGCCTTATGTGCCAAATGTTTGTGGAGGTTTATGTGATAGCAGTATTCCTTGTAGGATAGAATTATTTCTAGTAGACAGTACAAAGGGACTCTGCTTAGAGAGACACTATGGCATTTCTTCTGAGGAAGGTTGCATTTAGAGGCTCGTGGAAGTTCACTACTGCCTTGGGGCTAGTAGTTTGTTTCATATGGGCTTTTTGGTGGGAAATGGGGAAACATCTAGGATTTGGGAGGATAGGTGCAGCTTGGCAAGTGTTCACTAGGGGTTTGTTTGGTGCAGGATAAGATATGATTATTTTTATGGGATAGGATGGAATGAGATAGGATTGAATATAAAAAATTTAAATAATAATAATAAAAGTCAAAAAAAAATTGTTGGGATTACTCAATCCCATCAAATATGGTGGGATTGAGTAATCCTACCATTATGGGATAAAATGGAGGGCCCATATTATCTTTATCCTATCCTATGTACTCTCAAAAATTGGATTAGGATTAAAATTTATTTTATACTATCCTAATCCAATGTAACAAACAATCCTAGTGGTTTTATTTAAGGGTGGAACTTGTGTTATCATGTCATAAACGAGTTGTGTCACATATTATAAACGGGTTGTGTCGTAACCGAGTTCATAATTATATATCTATATATAACTTATTTAATTTTTTATAATCAATTTTTAAAATGATTTTTTATAAAAAGTATTAATAAAAATATAAAACATATTAAAAATAAATTAAATTTAAAAAATAATAAAAAAAATTATATTATCAATAAATTTGTAAATTCATTAATTTTAAATTAATTTATTTATAATTTGTCTCTTAACTTATCCACAATTGTGTTGAACGAGTTATTTTCGAGTTTATAAGATTAACTTGTTTATGACATGAATTTAGTTGCGTCTAATAGTGTTTGACCCTTTTTAACCCAAACTCATTTAGGCTAAACTCAAACCCATTAATTTCGTGTCGTGTTCAGATCGGGTTATTGTGTCATGTCATAAATTGTCACCATTACTTTTGTTCCCAAACTTGTATAGAATCTCAATAATGCATAACCGGCCTATTAGGACCTTTGTGATCCAAAATGAGTTGTCACAGCCTTCCCTACCACTCTCCTGAAACCTCCATCTATCTAGAGCCCTAATCCATTAGAGACCAATGTGAAGTTGCTGCTTTGTTGTAATTCCTCCATTATCTTTCCTCGTCCGATACCCTTGAGAAGCTCTCCTGGATTCTAGAATCCATTGGTCTTTTCTCTTGTAAGTCTCTTTGAGGTGTTCTCTATTGCCAACCTAACATAACCCCTTTCTCAATTGCTTCCATCATTAGGAATGTGTAGATTCCTTCTAGGTCAATGATGGGTTGTTAGGATGTTACTATTACAATTCATTAATAGTAATACCTCAATTGTTTTTCCTCAAAAGAAAATATGTCTTTGAGTCAAGATGGATATTTTGCAGAGGAAGCTAAGGCCAACTGCTTCATCTCCACAGAACATGTGGGAGTGATGGGGTCTTTCTTAGGAAATAGGTTCCTTGTTCCTCAATCTAAGGAGGATTGTTTCTCTTTACCTCACAGCTGGCTTATCTCTTCCTTGTGCAAGATGGCTGCTGGGATTGCTTCCTTCTCAACTTTATGAGTGTTATGGCTGGAGAGGAATGAGAGACTTTTCAGTGGTCAATCAAGGGATCAGGAGCACGTTTGGGAGTGTACCAAATTCACAGCTAGTTCATAGGCTTATCTAGATAATTTGGCCGATGGGTCTTCTTTGGGTGATTAGTTGGGTAGCTGGGGGAGTTCTTTGTACTTGTAGTTTTTTTGATGCCATGCTTTTGAGGAATCATATTTTACTGTTTCTTCTCAAAAAATATATATCTGGTTGTTGGGCTCAAGTTTTATGTAGTAGTTCAAAGAGACCAAAAACAAATTATATAGTACTGTGCTGCAAATTGTTAGAAGACAATTACCAGGTGAAGGAATATTGGGTTCTTTCTTCTCCCGAGTGTAATTATATTGGCCACAGGAGATCGAGTACTGGTATTTTATTAGTTTCAGGTCGTAGGATTGGCTTGGGAATGATAAAATGATTGGTCTAGGCTACAGTAATTGTTCAAAACAGCCCAAACCTGTCAATCCTAATTATACTCCCAGACCATAGATGGGCCAGCACTAGTTATGTATCTGCACTGGGTTTTTTTTTGTATAATCTATTTAATTTTTTTTTCTTTTTCCCTTTTTTTTGTTGAAGAAAGGATAGCCATAATCATTAAAAAACAAAAAGGAACACCAGGGATGCTTAATACAGAGCAATTAAGTCCCAAAAAAAAAAAAAAGAGAGACCGTACAACATACCCGAACAACCAGCCAAGATTACAGAACACCCTTAATACATGATCTTCAATTCCTCACCCATTTGTTTATTGAGTAGCCTCAATTAATAACCTTGAAAGCAACGACCCAGTACTAACCAAAGTTAGAATCTTCCTCTCAGACCTTGATGGCATGCATGATCCTATCCTTGAAGATACGTTTGTTCTGCTCCAGCCAAATCAACCACATGGTCACCAGCACAGCAGATTGGATGACTTTTAGTTCATTTCTTGTCAGGCCATTGCAATTATTTAGTTCTTATTTTTAAGAGGAACAAGAAATAATGTATTTAGTACGAAATATAAAAGCAGTGTACCAGTGATACTCAAACTACCAAGAATTAGCAGGAAACCCAATTCTGAGAACTTTCCATTTACCATTATTAAATAACATCAGAGGAAAGTCAAGTACAAGCTGCCAACAAAACTGGATCTCACGCTGATGCCACAACCTGTCCATAGTGGAAAACTGTCCATCATGTTTGTTACTCTGGAGTTCTTCGAGTGTATATTATTCAAAAGCCTGGCCAAAGAATTCCGTATCATTTTGTGTATTAAGTTAAACTTTTGCTATTACAACCTCTTGATGAGGAGTTTCCTGCTAGTCATTTTAAGGTAATTTTTTTGAGGTTGTCCTATTATCTGCATACTTTTGTGGCGTCAATTATACCTACAATTATTAACTTTGGCACCAAGAAACTGAGAATATGTCTGTTGCCAGTGTACTCCCGGAGGATGAGTGGTTTGTTGATATATCTCAAGAAGCCATAGATAGGCTCACAGGAAAAGTTAAAGGAACTAATGGAGAAAGGGATCTCAACAGTCCCACAGCTTCTGTGTCAGCTCAATCAGTTTCATCAGTCAGATCTTTGGGTAGTTCCTAATTTACTCTTTGAAGCATTGTACATTAGAGAGCCAAGCACAACCAGATAACGAGTTTCCATTGTGCCAGCTGCTTATTCAGTTGATGAACCAGCTTACTCTATGCAATGATTCTGTGTGTGGTGCTCGACCTTGTGCAAATAATACGAAGTCAATTTCGTTTTGTAATGGCTGAATTCTTATATCTCTTGTAAGTTTATTCCTGTGTCCAAGTTTAGTAATTCTTTCAATTTCTTAGTTAATGTCTCATTGATGCTTTATTTGGCTGACCTCATTGTACAATTCTCACCCATTTGTGACAAAAAGGGCGCATGGTTTTTAAGCATGCTGCTGTTTCATAACTTTTAGTCTCATGTAACTCTCTTAAAGTGTTAAACATTGTATTAACACCTCAATTGAAACTTGAGTTTCTGGCTACCTTCATTCACTTTAGGTTGTGGTCTTGGAGAACTAGTAGTATGCTTCATACCCAAGCTCAGACACAATTGTCCACTTTTAGTTGCCCAAATATAGGAAGGGTTTAGACATTACTATTGAAAATTAGAGTTGGATGGATTCAAACAAATATTTGTGCCCAACCCAAATTTATAATTGGATCGAATCTGGGTGAACACCTCTAAAAATCTGAGTATCAAAACTCTGTTCCTCTAGGGGTGACTATCAATTTTCCCTGCCCTAAATAAGACGCATCACTGATTATGCAGTATTTTTGTCAGTTTATGGTTTTTTTTCTTTATCATTTTGAACATTTCAAGATATTGATGTGATTTTAGTTAGGGAATGTTATGAATTATTGCTTTTTCTTATCCTTTTCTGAACGTTTTTTTTCCCTGTCAACTAGTTTTAAATCAAGTTGAGTTCGAGCAGAAACATACTGCACTAATTTAAAATCAGGCTAACCAAGGGCACAGCAGAATTCATTTATGTGTAAATCTGAATTTTGCCAGAAGCCTTTCTCCTAAAGTTACCTATGCCACAAAAAAGCTGAGTTACCAGTGTAGCTCCATCATCTTGAGGTGGAAGTAGGCCATTCAGATATTTGTTAGATATGGGTAGTCGTTGCACTTTTGAGCTTCCTGTGGTAGACAGAGAAATGGCAAAAAGAGAAGAATTGAGAACATCATGGCCGACACCCAAATTTGACACAATTACAATCCATAGAGCTGGAAAGAACAGAGTGCAAAATGAGTCCGTAGCTATGCTTGTACTAGTACTGATTCAGAAAGGAGAAACAAAGTAGGGAACTTTTGTTGTTGTTGTTCTAATACCTTCTGGTTTTAACCTCTTTTCTAGCAATAAGTTAAGATATCATTTTACACCATTCTCTCAACTCTCAACTCTCAACCTTTACCTTGATTAATCTCTATTACAGCTGAGTGATCAACATACGGAGAAAAAACTGCATTGTCATGGTTATTGAAACTGTGGTAAATGCTTAGAGTTTATTCATCATTTTGAGCTACGGATTCTTCCTCTACTTCCATGGTTTTTGACTTTTGTCAAAGGAGCCCATCTTCTTGGATGTCTAAGCTGTGATTTCTTTTTGCTCATCAAAGATTTTGATCATGGAAATGACTTTTTGCCTTAGAGAGACTGGTGAGGTCAAAACATGTCTATTCTCATGAAGGAATGTGACCAAGAATATAAAGAGGGCAGTTGCTGAACTGAGACCGGCAATGAGAAACAGGCCCTTAAAGCTATCTAGACTGAGACTGCTTGAGGTGGGTGGAACCCCTTCTTGCTCTGGACAGTGAGTCTGACTCTCAAACCACGCTTTCTCTATCTCTGTCATCTTATGCCCCTCAGTCACATTTAGGATAGCCCTTGAGATGTCAGCTACTAAAGGAGAGCCTTTGGGGAAAGCCTGAAAGAGAATGGGAAAATGTCACTATATTCTGCAGGAAGTAAATAGCGTTTGGATCTGCAATCCCATAAATGAATCAACAATTCAGTGATACACATTAGTTTGAAACTATAATATATTCCCCATTAAGAATGCAATTCCATGAGATTATGTTCTAGCCCTTGGATTTGGGACCTTTATAATTATCTTAGTATGTATTAGGTGGAGGTGAGCAGGCATTGTTAAAAAAATATGCTGAAACTGTTAGTTCAACATCATCTAGGTAAAACTGCATGAAGTTTTAGAGGCTGGTATGTTGATTAGTATGATTTTGGCTTTTTTTTTTTTTTTTTTTTTTGTGAAACGTTGATTAGCATGATTGAATCATAGCAATCCCTTGGCAATGGGTGATGCTGTGCAATTGTTCTGATGATTGTGGCTTCAGTATTTTGTCAGCATCGGTGTTTTTGGTTGTGCACAGAGATGAAGATAGGTAACTTACAAAACCAAAGCCAGCAGTTTTGTAGGTAGATCCAACTATGGCATACTTGTTGCAATACTTAGCCAGGAAGAGTTTTATGTAAGGAATCTCATCAATAATGGCAGCAACTCCACCATCTCGACTACCTCTGGTGAGGGCTTCATCATACTCTTCTAGATTGTTATAGGACCTGAGCCTGGACTTGTTGAATTGCAAGTGCTCCAAAAGTCCTATAATGAAGGAACCTCTTTGGTAGCCTACATAGGCATTGCTGTTAATAAGATCTTCAATGTCTCTGATGGTTGGTTGAAGCTGTTGTACTGTTAACATCGATGTTAAGCTTGCTGTGTAGCTTGATGCTAAGATGAGTACAACAAAGACCCATATAATCATCACAAACCTTGATAAGTTGGTTACAAGTTTCTCCTCTGCAAGCAATATGAAAAGAAAATGATTATCACTGCAAATTTTCTTGTCAATAGATCTCCAAAATTCTATCAGAGGTTATGGGAAGTTACTATGTGCAAACACAAGTGTGGAGAAGGAGAACCAAAAGATTAAGCCGATTTGTTGTGACGGTGGTCCTCTGAATTCTTCATTTACTTGATGCTCTAGGAGCCACACCACAACACCAGTGAAGACAAAAAATGCTCCTGTTGTTAGCCAAAGGCCCTTTGTCAGTGGCTTCAAGAATATCCATGCATTCTCTTTCTGGTCGTCCTTGATTGGTACTATCATTGACACACCAGATTCAGTATAAGGCAAAGTGAAATCTACATAAGCAGATCGATTTGCCAGAATTGTTGTGTCTCCCACAACTGCATCATATTTCTGTTATCAACACTAATTAATTTAAGATTATGATCATATAATCACTTCAAGAAGCTTTGGATATCATACAGAGCATGAATAATAGAGACTGGAATTAGAATTATACTGACCTGAAGAGGGATTTGGTAGACTAGTTCATCATAACTTCCAGCACTCTGACCTGATGCATTAGCAAAAGGTATAAGTTCATGGGGCAGGGCATATGGCAAGGATTCAACTACGGCCTTGAACACATCGATGCAAAACCCAGTGACTTTTATGTTACTGGTGTGATGATTTCTTTCTGAATTCACAAACTCAAAGAAACCATCTTTCACTGGGACACCTATTCTCAACTTCCTCTCTCCAATTGGCACCTCCCAGCCCTTAGGCACCTCTGTAGATTCCCCTGGCCAGATGATGGCTCGAAGATCACTCTTGACTGCTGAGTATGTTTTCCCTTGACTTGACTGCAGGTCTGGATATTCAAGTGTTCCCGAGATTCCTAAGGATGGTGTCCAGAACCCAATTTCTCTCTTTCCTTTTCCTATCACATTCACAATTTGGAATGCTGATGATTGCAATTGTCCTTCCTTGAGCCAAAACTCCCCACTTAGTCCATCAAACTGGGTTGCAGAGATCGCTTGAAGAATGTCTTCCCCTTTTTGAGAGATTCCAAGATTAGACAGATCAGTTGAGTAATTTCTTCTTGCTAGGCTTGTACTAAGGTCGTTCGACTTCTGGAATTGAGGATTAGTTGTATCTACTTTCTCCAAGGCTGTGGCAAGAGCCCAAACACTATCATATGCCCATAATCCTAGGACAGTGGGCTCAGCAGCGTAGGCATCGACTGGGTGGTCTTGGAGAAACTTTCTTCTCCACCTAGCTTTGAAATCGTCAAGCTTTTTTGACTGTGGAACATAAGGGATTATACCCAACACACCTTGCATGCATTCCACCACTGATGAGTCCAGGGAAAGCAATAGATCTGTGAGTCCATTTGTGATGATCCAAGCATAGCCTTTACTCATCATTCCAGCATCTTTTGCTTTCAAGAAGAGGCGAGAAGCAAGAGGTGAGGCCATGTGCACCACAAATACTCTAGTTTGCATGGTCTTTAACTTCAAGAGCTCATCAAGGATTTGATCATTTGTGGCTTTTGGAGTGAGAACACTTCGATAAGGGACTCGTGCATTAACATCTTGAACGGCATCAATCAGACAGGGTATCACGTCCCTTCCATAAGGAGTGGATTCATAGATGGGGACAATCTCTCTCCAACCAAATGCTTGGACTAGTGCAGCTGCAGCTTTTACTTGCATGGAGTCCTTAAGAGCTGTTCTAATGAAGTAAGAAGTTTGTGTAAAGGGAATGGAAGGACTGGTGGCGGAGAAAGAAATCACAGGAACTTTACTTCTCCTCCCAATATACCCCACAAATTCTGCTTCAGCGGAGGTCTGAGGGCCTAATATGGCCTGCACTTGAACGTCCTTTACCAGCTCTATGGCTGCATTCATGGAAAGAGTTTCAAAACGTTATTATCGGTAAGGTAGGAACATTTTAACAACTTTGTGGAATATGGTGAAATATATATATATATATCCTAGTTTAAGTGTTACCAGCACCAAAAATAGTGAAACAATTTGACTGCTATAGTCAAAATCTCAATTGTTTTCATGTTGAAATCATTTTGTGCATCTTATGTTTTGTTTTTCTGCAAAGTAGGGAATGGGTCTGGGATTCCTAACTCATCGAAGTTCTCCAAATTATTTTATTAGTACTGCAGAATTGGAATTTTTGAATGATGAGCGATTGAGTTAGGGTGGACTGGAGTTTATAGCTGATTCATGTCAAAGTTGAGAACATTGAGAGCTTGTTAAGTAGGTGATTTATTGACAAGGTGCAGTGAAGTACCTGCCGATGCAGCGTCAAGTGTGTCGTGGTTGGAGTGTCTTGCATGAATAACAATCTTTTTAGTGTGGTTATGAGTAGAGTAAAAATCAGAGAGTGCCACAGAGATGCAGCTTTGGCTCATCTTTCCTACCCATGAATCCAAATCAAGAATCAATCCAACATCCACGATGAACGCTGCTCCCTCTGTAAATGTTTCAAGCTGCAGGCAGCCCAAATATAGGAAAAAGAGTAGAGAGAGAAGAAAGTGGTGGTGGGATGCTAGTGATTTTGAGTTGGCCATTTCATGAAGCTTCAGGAAGGGTGAGATCGAATATGCAGATCTACATACAAGCCTTCATTAAATGATGGATGCGGAGATGGAGTAAATAAGAAATCAGAGATTGAGTGAAGGAGATCTTGAGAATAAAAATGTGGCCAATTGCTTGGTCAACTCAAGTCATAGAGCTTATCAGTTGAAATTGTATTATTCGCCACTCACAAGCTGCTAGCGAATTGTTGTCGACAATACCACATGGATTAAAATGTTTGGTAGTGATGAAGAATCCTCAAGGATAATTTTGGCGCAACTGTTAGAGGGGTGCTTCACTGGTCCATTTGGAAACCTTTACTGGTCTAATGAAAGTGCTCATCAGTGAAACAGATGCTTCCCTCCTTACGGAGATGAGTGGCCCCATCCTAGCCAGTTACTGTTAGTTCGTGTGTTCCATCGTCGAGATTGGCCACCGTAAGTCTGCAATGGCCACTAGGCAAGGGTTTCTCCTGCTTTAGCAACCAGGAGAGGAGCCTAAGTGGATTAATAGAACAGATGGTTTGTTACAAACCACTAGTTTAAGTTTTTGCTATCAAACTCATTGCAATTTGTTATTAAAAAATAAAATAGAATATAAAGGAAACAAAAAGAAAAAGAAAAAGAATCGCTTTTATACGAACTCATTAAATGGAAACTTCTTGTTCTAGCGTAGCCGGAGATGAATTCAAAGGCTGACAAGAATGGATTTTAATGAGATGTTCACAGTTGGGATTGAGACAAGCTTGACTACTGGCATTGTACGATGCAAGGAAAAGTCTAATACATAGTCATTGAAATGATACATAATAACTATATATATATATATAAGAAAAAATCAACAGTTGACTATCAATGTAGAAGAGAGAAATGTTTATTGCAGTTGAGAACGTAGAGGCTTCCTCTAAGTAATTAAATACTGATAATGATCTTTCAGCTACTCTTCCAGCTAGCGGGTGGAACCATTCATAGCCTATGAATGTGAAACATTGTAGTAGCTTCGCCTTCCGAGAAACTTCCTTTAGCATATAACCTTAATCAATGTAGCGCAAGAGGCCATGGCATATACATATGTCAAAGAGTTGGCCAAAAGTCTGAGTTAATGACTAGTTTCCAAATCCATTAAGTTGAGATGTGCATTTCATTGGCAAGTATTAGAATTTTCCAGCCCGAGACCAATTCATATCATTAATGCATTCATAAAGTCTCGAATTGACTTGACGGGTCAATTAAACCATGCTTGGACTTCCTGCTGTCTTCTTCCAGCTTCTCCTTCTATATATCAAGGGATCAAGGACTTCAAATTAAATAACGAGCTGACTCCTCGAGAATTTTATGTTATTGGTTGTGGCCTAGTAGGAATACATCCTGTCGTTATGAAGAATTCATGATGCTTGATGGTCGGTTTTGATTCTTAGCTCCTCGAGTTTTAGCTACTCTCATGAAGAAAAGATGAAATATTATTGATTAAATTTACAATAGTATTACAATCATATAAATATATAATGTCTAAATGTATAAAAGGAAATAGACAAGATATGAAATTATATAATATATTATAACATCTGATAAGATATTATAATATATTATATAATATCTTATATGATAAATAAGATATTATAATAATTGATAAGATATGTTAATATATTATATAATATCTTAAATGATAAATAAGATATTATAATAATATACTAACATCCCCCTCAAACTCAAGGTGATAGAAAAAATCATATTGAGTTTGTCAACAAAAAGCAGGCGCAATAGTTAGCGCACAAAAAAGGATGCAGCACGGGAGATACCGTGGCATAAAGGATGCGGCCTGGGAGATACCGTGACATAAAAGATGCGGCACGAAAGATATCGTGGCATAGCAAGCGCTGTAGTTAGCGCATAAGAAAATAAATATAATATTATAATATTATGATATCATATAAACTTCAGGTTTATACGATATATATAGCAGGGTCGTGATGATCTTAGCAGAAATCAGTCGCAGAAATCACGACACAATAGCAAAAGATCACGACGGCCAACAGCAAAGGCGATTGGTCAATAGTAGCCGGTGATGCAGCAAAGGAAGGGACACATGCAACAGGGGTTCAATAGCAACAAAGATTTCTGCAACAATAAATTTCTACAGCAAGAAATTTTGCTGCAGCAAGAAATTTTGCAGCAACAAGAAATTTCTACAGCAACAGTAAATTTCTGCAGCAACAGTAAATTTCTACAGCAACAAGAAGATATGCGGCAGAGAAACAGAAATAGTGAGGATTGTGGCAAATGAGGGGCGATCAACGATGATCGTTGATGCATGAGCGATTGACATAGATAATTTCAGCCGGCCAATAGTTTTATCAGGTCATTGGCTGGCCAAAAACAGCGAAAAGCTAAAATTATCTCAAAAATACTAAACCTATCTCTGATACCACGAAGAAAAGATAAAATATTATTGATTAAATTTACAATGATATAAATAGATAATGTCTAAATGTAAAAAAGGAAATAGACAAGATATGAAATTATATAATATATTATAATATCTGATAAGATATTATAATATATTATATAATATTTTATATGATAAATAAGATATTATAATAATTGATAAGATATGTTAATATATTATATAATTCATATAAGATATTATAATAATATACTAACATCTCAGCAGTTGTGGACTTCTCCAAAACCAGCCACGACCACATGCAAGAGCTGGCATCTAAATAAAAATTTTGCTAATGCCACCCAAATAATCCAAGTTGGATTTAGACTTGGCTTGCCGGAAGTAAGAAGAGAGCCCCAAAACAAACAAGCCTACCCATGTAATGGAATGGAGTATATTGTCCGTTGGGAAAGAAATGTTAGAAATCTAATAATTAAAAATTCAAAGAACTAATAACAGTAAAATGTAATATTAAAAAGAAAATATAATAGATGAGAACCGATAACAGAAGCTTGCAAAATGACAATGTCCTAAGATCAAATTAGACTCCTTCACATGTGCTTAAAGACAACGAGATCTGTCTCACAAGATATGATTGTTTTTAAATTAAATTACAACACTTTGATTTGATTTCATACAAACTGGAATTTATCAATTTTTATAAAATTTTTCTTCTTTCTCAAAAAACTTAACAAAAACTATCAATAAAACTTTTATTTATAAAAAATACAAGAAAAGTGATCATTTTTCAGACAGCCATCAATTATTAGCTATTAAAAAATGTCTAAAAAACTGTTTTAAGACAATAATAGCAGTTACTTTCGGTTGGAAATCAAATAGAAAAATATAAAAATTCGAAATTCCAAAATATGTGTCGATTGTGTCCAAAAAACTGTGTCAAGGTCCTTGTCTTTGGTTTATCTATAATTATATTTTTAATTATCCATGGGCTTTGGGCTCACTATCTCTTTTTTTATCCATCCAAAGAAACCTCTTGTCAGTTTTCTTTTATTTTCAATACATTTTTTTATTTTTTTTCTATATAGGACTATTCACTTGGTCATATTCAAACACATTTTCTGACAATTCCCACATTTGAATAGGAAATAAAGTAGATAATAATTAAACAAAAGAAAATAAGAAAACTGAATCAAATCCATAAATGTTAGAATATATTACATATCAGGAAAAGTGTCATGCAAACTTGAACTTACCCTATTGATATCATATCGGATTTACTTGGTAATGTAGTAGATATGTCTGATCTTGAACTGTTTACTTATGAAGAGTAAACCTAAACATTATGATTCAAATATAATATATTTTTTTATAATTCTAATTTATTGGATTTGTTTATTTTGGTTCTGAACAAGTCCTAGTTTCATGATAGCTTTAGAGAACTAAGCTATATTCATTTTCATAAATGCGACCCCACATTTAATGTATATAAATAACATCAACTTTTCTTATATTAATGTTATTAAATACTTTTAGCATAACCTATCCATCATACACTACACACTAGTTGTGGAATGAGTTATGATGTGTGTTTAAATTATTAAGTTTTACTCAGCTAGTTTGCCTATTGAACCTATAACATGGGATCTCCAATCAAATAGATTAGGTTTCCGCCTAGTGCAACTCATTGTATTGGCTTTAAACCCATTCCAATAGATGTCAACTTAGTTTACTCTCTAGTTAATCCTTTAGTTAAAGAATCAACAATATTTTTCGTTGATTTTATGTATTGCAAGAAAATTATCCCACTGGAGAGTAACTGTTTAATTGTACTATGTCTGCACCTAATATGCCTTGATTTGCCATTATACACACTGCTTTTGGCTCTTGTTTGAGCTGTCATACTATCATAATGTATGCAAATTGTAGTTACAGGTTTAGGTCAGACTAAAATATCTTCTAAGAAATTTCTTAAAAACAGCTTCCTTATATGTTGAAGAAACAACTTACTTATATGATGAAGAAACAACTTCCTTATATGTTTGTGGTTCATTTTCGATTAAGAAACTTATAAAGTCTGGGTCAAAATTCTTTGAAACTTTTATCCTCTTTCTTCTTCTAAGTTCTTCATTTTGTTTTTGAACCTCTCCTGAATTAGAAGGTTCTTGATCCTCTTTTTGTACCTCTAAATCAAATGGTTCTCTTAAACTTTCTTCATAAGTTTGTTTTCTTGAAGAACTAGTTTTTTGTTCTTTATAAGGAAATATTCCTTCAAAAAATTCAGCATCAACAAACTCAATAATATTATTTTCATGAATATTCATAATATCATATCTAAACACCAAAACTCTATATGTAGCACTATTTTTAGCAAAGCCTACAAACACACAGTCAATGTTCTTTGATCCTAATTTAGTAGAATCGCATTCACCACCTTTATCTATCCTTATAATTTTTATTTTCTTATGTAATTGATTTTCTACTTCAGCCTTGTATTGTTTAAACATATCTAATGCCTCATCTTTATTTTTAATCAAGTAGACATAACAATACTTACTATTGTCATCAATGAAAGTTATATGATAATGTTTTTCACCTCTAGTAGGCATTGAGTTAAAGTCACATAAATCATTGCGTATTAAACCAAACAACTCATTTGACCTTTCTTGTATAGAGTTAAATTGTTTCCTAGCAAATTTATATTTTATACATATTTAACATTAATGTTTTATATCTACCTTAAACTTTGGTAACAGTTCTAAATTAATCTTCCTATATATAGATCTAGAATTTATATGTCATAATCTAGCATGCCATAAATCATAAGAGTCAAAAACATAAACAAAAGCCTTATTCTTCTTATTATTATTGATAACCATTACATTTAGTTTGAATAAACCATCAGCTAAGTACCCTTTTCCAACATACATGCAACCCTTTGTGAGCACAAATTTATTTGATTCAAATATAAGTTTGAACCCTTTTTTACTAAGTAAAGGGCTAGAGACCAAATTTTTCCTAATGTCAGGTACATTTAACACATCAACTAATTTTATGAATTTTTCAGAAGTGAATTTCAGCATAATAGTTCCTTTTCCTTGAACCGCTGAAGAAGAAGACTTTCGCATATACAACATCTCATCACCATCAGTTGAATTGTATTCAAAAAATAGAGTTTTGTCACTAAAAATATATCTTATAACACCTATATCTATCTACCAACCCTTAAGATCAGAAACCATATTAATTTCAGGCACAGTAGCAACAAGATTTTCATCTATATTAGCAAAATTTGCTTGACTGTTGTTCTGTCCTAAACTCTAATCCTTCCTATGACGACAATCTTGTGCCCTATGCCTAGGCTTTTCACATACCGAACAACTTCCCTTGATTCTTTTGAAGTTCTTTCCTTTTAGTGCTAACTGATTTCCTGGTTTCTTTCCCTGTTTCTTAACTTTCTTCTTCTAAAACTTAGTCTTAGTTGATTGCTTCTCAACCACGTTTGTCTTTGCTTCAACCACAAGAACTTCAGCTTTGTCTCCTTTCCTCCTGTGATCTTCTTCAAATCGAAGCCTCAAAATCAGATCTTCAATATACATCTCTCTACGTTTATGCTTGAGGTATACCTTAAAATCCTTTCAAGATGGTGACAGTTTCTCTATGATGGCACCAGTTTGGAAATGTTCATTCACTACACATCTTTCTGCATGCAATTCATCAATCAGCACTTGAAGTTCTCCTACTTGTTTGATGACAAATTTAGAATCAGTCAGTGAATACTTGAGAAATTTGCCAACCACAGACTTCTTTGCTCCAACATCTTCAGTTTTGAATTTCTTCTCAAGCAAATCCTAAACGTCTTTTGTAGTCTTACATCCTGAATATACATCGTAGAGAGTATCATCCAATCTATTCATAGTGTAATTCCTGCACAGAAAATCAGATTGTTTTCAAGCTTCAATAATCATAAAAGTTTCTTTTGAAATTGGATCTTCATAGTAGTTTTTGGAACTTCTTCTCTGATTATATTTGTCAAATTTATAGTAGTTAACTAAAAAATCATTTTCTGTTGCCATCTTTTAAAATTCAACCCCTTGAACTTTTCGCTCTCTCGTCCTTTGAATTGGTAGTACTAGTGGTGGTTTGAGAAGCTATGGTTGTAAAATTTGTCAACCAAATGTAATGGCTAATCAACACTTAAATATAAATGAGAAAATTATACAGAATGTAACATTTATATGCGAATTTGATAATTCGGTCTTAGATTGTTAGAAATCTAATAATAAAAAATTCAAAGAACTAATATAACCGTAAAATGTAATACTAAAAAGAAAATAGAATAGATGAGAACCGATAACAGAAGCTTGCAAAATGGTAATGTCCTAAGACAGATTAGACCCCTTCACACGTGCTTGAAAACAAAGGACTCTATCTCCCAAGATACTACTGTTTTTAAATCAAATCACAGCACTTTGATTTGATTTCTTGCAAGCAGAAATTTATCAATTTTTATGAAATTTTCTTCTTTCTCAAAAAGCTTAACAAAAACTATCAATAAAACTTTTATTTATAAACAATAAAAGGTGTAATTCGAAAAGTCATCATTTTTTTAGACAACCACCAATTATTAATCGTTAAAAATTTTTCAAAAAATTGTCTTAAGATAGTTAATAGTAGTTAATTTCGGTTGAAAATCAAATAGAAAAAATATAAATTCGAAATTGAAAAAATATGGGTTGATTGTATTCAAAAAAATTAGCCTAATGCCCTTATCTTTGATTCATTTATAATTATATTTTTAATTATTCATGGGCCTGGGGCTTATTATTTCTTTTTTCATCCATCTAGAAAAACCTCTTATTAGTTTTCTTTTATTTTTAATACATTTTTTTTCTATTTTTATGTAAAAATATTTACTTATTTCTATTGAAACACATTTTCTAACAAGAAATACACGTAAATGATGGCTCCACTTAAGCTCCATTCCAAAAAGGGCACAGGTGCCCTGTCCAATCACATTTTTACCCTGCGGCTCTACCCTATCTTATTCACTTATTCCTTCCTTGCAATAACATCTCACTGATCCTACCTGCCTGACATTTCTATTGGATTACGATTGCATTAGGATTAGCTTTAAGATTAGAATTGACACCATTAACGATTATTATGTAAAGATATAAGAAACGTACACAACGCTGCGCACAAACACAAAGGAACCATGGGGGTCGTCATGCTTCCTATTTCTCAAACACCACTATTAAAAAGGAGCACTAACACAACTAACCAAGAATAAAGACTAGCTGCTGCTAACCAAAGAGAAAATATGAAATCAAGGGATCTAATGTAAAGCGCATAACACAAATTCATTATCGATAAAGGTTTACTCACTGTGACCAATTTCTCACAACTCTCACTGCACTCTCAATCTCACCTCTTCTAATCAAATCTCTTTGTATGTAATTATAATTGCGTTTAAATACTCAAATTGTATAAGGGTATAATTGTAATTATATATATAAAATAATAAAATGCTTATTATAAATTTTTTAAGAATTATAATTATTTTGAATGGTCATAATTT